>JAQIWA010001399.1:0-18734 GCA_034693305.1 Eueremaeus valkanovi | reverse complement strand
GTGATCGAAGAGAGAAGAAGTTCATACAAAAAATCGTATGATTTTTTAAACCTTTTTTTGAACCTGGCCACCTCTGAAAAAGAAGTGAGATTTGATTGAATATTAATTGATCTGGTTAAATTATGTTTTTTCACCAAAATAAAATATTTTGAAAAAAATTCCAGCATTTCATTGATAATATTATTCAGCTTGATTAGACAAGAAAAATGATATATAATATGTTTTTGTAAATCTTATGGGGTTTCCACAAAACACAATTCAATTTTCCCAAAAACTAAGCTTAAACTCAATTATGACCCCCTTGGTGTGGCCATTCGCCGCTACAAAGTTGCATGCACAACACACTAACCCTAAGTGTTAAGGCATCGAGAAAATCGGCAAACGCGAGGACACACATCATAGCCCCTCACCTGTCAGTAATACATGTAATTTGTATTCTGTTATACAAATTGTTTTTACGGTAACTATTATTTGTGAAAATCGAGAGAATTATAAAATCGAAAGAATACTAAACTCTTTGCAACTTTAGGTGAACTGAGACAGCAATTGCAGTACATATTTGTGAATCATATAAATACTGTAAAAGTATAACCAAATCGCATATTCAGCAGACCTTGACTCAAATATTTGCAGTATTTTTGGCTCCAAATTTGAAAGCGGGGAAATCTGTTTTTCGATAACTGTAAAGCTTAAAGATGTGGGTCATTTCTAAAATATATTTTCATAAACGTTAAATATTCCTTGCTTAAATGAGAGATCAAGTTGCAAATTGTTACCAATGCAGTTTTTAAATACAAGCGAAATTACTTATCATTGAATACCCTGTATATACAGAGTTAAAATTATTGATAATTGAAGCTATTATTTGATTTAAGACCAATCTCAATTTTGTATCCCTGTAGTTTTGTGTGATTTAGTTAGACGTTAAATCATATAAAAACTACAGGGGTGCACAATTGAGATTGATGTTGATTCGAAAAAGTTGAAATATTGTTTTCATATTGACTTTATTAAGAACATGGTAAAAGATGGAAAATATTTCAACTTTTTCGAATCTAGCACATTGTATTGTGCAAGGATATTTTTCATATAAGATTTTTATCAAACCTCCACTCCCCCTACAAATAAGACCCATCCTCAATTATGTAGCAGGTAGGCAACGATAAATGAGCGGGCAATGAGCAAGTAACAATGAGCAATTTGCAACTCATTAAAAAAGGACTGTCGCGAAGTTGGAAGTCTACCCAACCCTACAGACTCTACAGACTGTACAGCATATTATTGAATAGAAAATAACGAATATTTTGTACATTATTTGTGTTCAACTGAATTGATGTAAACAAACAATTGAATCGATTGACAACTCATTGAAAGTCAAAGACAATTGAATTGAATTGAATTGTGTTTACAGTAGTCTTCATATAATTGAGTACTGAATGGTCTGATCCGATGAATAGCTTACTTGTGTTGGATGTGTGGCAAAGGGCTGACAACAGTTTGGCTCCCATTTCACAAAAGCAGTTGAATTTCATCAATAAATTGGATTCAATTTGCGCTCAAAATAGAGTAAATTTAATGTTGTTTTCATTGATTTGATTATCTGTTGATTAGCTGTGAATATAACTCAATTCATATCCGATTAATACAATTGATATCTAATATTCATATATTGGCAGCAAATTGAGACAAATAATGGTCAGAAGTACTCAAGTATTGGCACAAAATCCGATCCATTGGTTCCCGAATTCAATAACTTATTTGAAGTAAATTTAAATCAAATTAAAGTAATATTTGTTTTAATTATTAATAAATATTTAATTAAAAGTTTGACAAATGGTTTGAAACGATTGAAAATGAGTTCACGAATGAAAGCGACTCTCGATTTGAGTGAGAATTATATTTAATTAATATTTATATGAATTGACTTTAATATTGTTTATATGTTTAGAAAACTATTGAACTATTACTCCGAATGCAAACAACTATTAGAAGAAGTGAATACAAGTATCAGTTATTTGGATCTATTGCGAGAACAATACCATTTGGTCTCCAATAAGACCAAAGCATTGCACACGTCGTGCGAACAACTGCTTCAACAACAGGTTTGGCACAGATTTTGACAATAATTTGATTAATATTTGAATGATTTGATCGAAATTTGATTTTCATAACTAAACCGAAAGCACGGACTGATAGTAGCCGTCGAAAGCATTAACCAAAAGCTCATGTATTTCAATGAACTCAAACCCATTTCAAAGGTATTGTCCTTTAATTCGTTGTTTCAGTTCTGAAATCAATTTCAATGCTTTGATCGGTTGGACAGAAACTATCGGCGCCGACAATGCTTGTGCTGAACGAGTCACTGATGCCAATGCTGTCACGTCTGGACGAATGCATTCATTATTTGGAATCCAATAAGAATTATAAGGAATCGGAGGTCTATTTGAATGAGTTCAAGCACTTGCAGTCTCAGGCCCTGTCGACCATCAGAACTCATGTAATCAAGACATTGGAACAGACGGCACAACAAGTGATGCCCGAATCCAAAGACGAGTTGACTCCAAACGACAGCGTTTTTACTCTATTTTACGGCAAATTCCAGACAAACGCTCACAGAATCAAGACTTTAGTCCAACAAATAGAAGAACGAACTCAAAGATCAGAAACGTATGACAACTCACGCGTCAATCATGAGTTGACATTAAATAATCTAAACTTTACTTCGAAACAGATATAACCAATATTTGTCGGAATGCCACCAGTGCTACTTTAATGTTAGGGACTCTCTCATAGGTCCGGTCCTATCGCTGGCCATCGATGAGATGGTCAGTTCATATAAGCGCAACTATTGTGCTCTAATCAGGAGCTCCACAAATATGGTTATCCACATATGTCAGGACGAATACCAGCTGTTCTTCCAGTTCTTCACAAAACAGACGAATGCCTTAAAGTCAGTTCAGATTTGCATTCATTTCATTATTTTCTCAAACAATTCATATCTTATGTCAAGAAATGATCTTTAATTCAATTATATTTATATTTCAGTGAATTTTTAGACAAGACGTGTCAAAAGCTTTACGACACACTCAGGCCAGTCGTCATTCATTTGGAACACTTGGAATCACTTTCGGAAATCTGTTATATTTTGAAGAATGAAATGATTGATCAGAATATTCTCAATCAGTGTAAGACTCGCTTCGATTAAACTCTAATTCAATTGAATTCTATATCAATTCATACGATTAAAGCACAAGAATTAGAGCCATTCATGCGATCAATCGAGCGCTTACTACAGGACACTCAGGAAAGACTGGTCTACCGGTGCAATATCTATATGCAGTCCAATATTATCGGCTATAATCCAGGCGCTGGAGACCTGGCATACCCTGAGAAACTAGAAATGATGAAAGTATTCAAACATTTATTTCCTTATCATTTGAATTGAGTTTTCATTTAAAAATATATTTTGTTTTTCAGAGTATTTCAGAAAATTTGAATGACTCTAAAGGAGAGGATTCTAATGAGAATCGGGTGAGGAGTCGATCCGATTCTGTTTCGTCATCTCTTTCCGACATTTCTTTTATGACAAACGATAGGAATTATGAAAAGGCGAGACGAGAGTCGACACACAGTAAGTCTTATATCCGATCCAATACTTATTCTAAATATGACTCTGAATGTGCTCTTTGGCCGATAAGGATCGCCCGCAGACTTGCACGGGATGTGGTACCCGACAGTCAGACGCACTCTTATGTGTTTGTCTAAACTCTATCGTTCATTAGATGTAAGAATTTTATAGAATTTTGTTTAACTTATAATTAATTTAATGGTAACTGTGCTCAGAAAACAACATTCCAAGGCCTCTCTCAAGAAGTATTGGCCGCTTGTATTGAATCACTCGATTTGGCCCACAATCTGATCATTAAAAGAAAGGTTAGTTTGAATCTAAATTACGGATTAATTGAATGAAAATAATTTATGGAATGATTTGTTGAAACGATTAGACTCTACTCGACGGACAACTGTTCTTCATAAAGCATTTGCTGATAATTAGGGAACAAATAGCGCCCTTTCATATAGAGATCTCTCTAAAGGAAGTTTCGCTAGACTTTAGTCGAACCAAAAGTAACAAAATTTGAATTAAAATTTGAAATAATATTGATTTGAATCGCTTTTTGTTGGAAAAGGCGCTGCATTTGACTTATTGCAGAGACGACGCAATCTGTTTAGTCTGACCACAAATAATGCTTTCCTTAAGTTCGCATTTGAGGTATACTTCCACTCAATTCTCAGTTTAGGCCAATTCTAATGACAACTATTCTATTAAACCACTGAATGATAGGGCGCTCCGCAGGTGACCGAAAAAATGGTTGACTCCCAGAAAGCGGTCGACAATAAGATTAAGACAAAGTGCGAACAATTCATCAAACATTCGACAAATCTGTTGTTATCGGCGATCATTAGTTTAGTTGATTTGGCGAAAGGTCTTCTCAAAGAAAATCAATTAAAAAGTCATCAGATTTTCAGTAGTGAACAGAGTTTGAAGAAATCAATCGACGAAGCGATGGGTCAGTTGACGACAAACTTGCCATTAGTCGAGTCGAGTATGGATTTGTATTTAGCCAATAAGGACACCCAAACCATACTATTCCGTCCAATAAAGGTAGACATTCAGACATTCAGTTATTTCGATCGAAAGCTTTGAATTTAAACTTTAAATCAATTTTTAGGCAAAAATACAAGAAATTTGTGGAGAATTAGAGAAATTGATTGAAACTAATTATACAGAGAGTGAACGACAAGCGATTGGTTTCAAACGATTTTCCGATTTAAACATATATTGAAGTGATATTCAATGATAAGAAATAAATGAAAATAAGAATTATTTATTGTTTGTCAACATTTTTGCAATTTATTTAATTTAAATAATTCTAAGCAACAGTATTGTTGGGAATGGACTTCGATTCCGATGAACGACTAGTCACTGGTTATAACTTTTAAAACTGTAATCAGTTTTATTAAATGGCAGTGAAATACCTCTGAAATCATATCTATATTACATAACAATAAATATCTGACCGGTTTGGCAGTGGTTCCGATCCGGCAGTGATTCTTGTCTTTCACAGGGATTTGTCTTTTAATCTAAAGCTTTCAAACATTTCATATATCACTCGGTTTTTCGTTATAACTCATTAGAAAATTATTTATCGAATCGTTTAGCAAATGACTGATTGATTGCTTGATTTAACAGTAATTATGAATCACTTAAACCTTGTTTTAAAGATTTTGATTCAAGTGAAGCGAAAGGCACACGACTTAATGCTGTCCTATACGGCAGACACAGATTTTTGTGCTATTTGTACGGCTTTTTCAGTAAAATTAATAATCAATGGATTTGTTGTCAAATAGTAATAGAAATAGAGTTAGAAATAGAAATAGAATGAGAAAAGAGAGCATAAAATCAATAAATATTACAAAAGCTTTTTCTGTACAATAATTATAATAAAAACTTTGCTATAATTTAATAAAACAATCGTTTGTTTGCTTTAAATTCACTAAAACTATAGTTTTCTGTTTGGATCAGAAACTGGTGTTCTTTATGCAAACCGAACATCGGCTCACTTTAGTCCTAAGGTTCCCGGCCTTCAGTGTCTCACTAATTGGTCGTTCGAACTGTGACTGAGCCTCGACTGTAGTCAACCAGAAACTGAATTTGTTGGCGAAGTAATGACACGTTCCTCGAGCGCCGTTGCACTCTATGAATGGCGTTGCCCTGAAGTCCTCCAGACAACTGCCCGGACTCGATAGCGATTGGCCACCGCCTTCGGCACCGGCAGCCGTGTGCTGAGTGGGATAGAGAGCATGTGTGAGATAATTGCATCAGAACTGTCTGACTGTCCGACTGCATGACTCATACCATCGCAAAACTGTATCCAATCCACAGAGAAGTCCAACTTTGAGGACAATCGGGAATATCGAGTGACTGACTGTGAACTGCGATCACATTTGCCGGCGCTTCGCACACAACACATCTGCTTATGTACTGTTTGATGGCCTGTTCGCCCACTGGCATCATAGGTATGGGTGCGTTAGTCGAGAGCCAGTAGGACTTGTCGTTTCTGGAAGCGTAGTTGCAGACAGAGTTGAAGTCGCAGAAGAGGAATGGCATTGTACTGAATCTCCTCAGACAAGAACCAGCAAAGCCTGCAATCAATCCAATGAACAGTCATTAAGGCATTGACAGATCAATTGACAGATCATTTCATAGTTCATAGATCGCACCGAGGTCTTGATTGTGTGCCTTCTCATTGCCCTCGATGTACAACAGGCTGTACCCGTCCCACATCTTCTGCATATACTGTGGACATTCGGGAGCAGTGGCGGACTGGCTGTGTCGCACCATTAGTATTCCCATCAAGTAGTCGCTGCCTGTGTCTCCGGGTGGGCCCGGATAGCCTGTCGAGCCTTTAAGACCTGGAAGTCCTGGAGCTCCCGACAGCCCTGACATCCCCCGGTCACCCTTTATTCCGGGCAAACCGGGCAGTCCGGGCAAACCCGACTGACCTGTCCGTCCGATATCACCTTTGATTCCTAAAAACGAATAGATATTTCATAAAACGATACAAACAGTACATCGAATCCATACCCGGAAATCCTGGCGGACCTGTCATTCCTTTGAGACCTGGAGTCGATTCAAAAGCATTTAAATTCCAATTCATTTATTTTCAACACAATATCGATTACCTGCCGGCCCGTAGTCTCCGGGCGAACCCCTTTCCCCCTTTTCGCCTTTAATGCCGTGCAGGAGCTCTGCCGGAGGTATTCCTCCCTTTAGGCCTTAGGGTCGAACCAACGAATCGATTATTAGATAACAATTGCATTGAATTAATGCCAAAAATAGCAAACCTTTGGGTCCGGACTGGCCTTTAATGCCTGTTAGCAATGGGTTCGTTAGAATATATTCCACTCTATTAGCACTGTATGCTTACCCGGAAGACCAGTAATGCCGGGCAGTCCGTCTAGTCCTCTATCGCCCTTCATTCCAGGGATGCCAACAGCACCAGGGTATCCAGCATTGCCTTTGTCGCCCTTAAACCCCGGTATTCCTGGTAAGCCGTCTCGACCAGGAGTTCCTGGTGGTCCCCGTGTGGCCTGGATAGGACTGGCAGGCCCTGGAAATCCTCGATCACCTGATTTAGAATCCAGTGATTAGTTTAATAGGAATTCTATTCTATTATAATGTCTTAACCTTTAAGTCCTGGCAGTCCTGGCAGTCCGTCGTCACCCTTAGGCCCGGGTATTCCGCTTCGTCCGGACAGCCCGGGTTGGCCGGGGAATCCTCGCTCTCCTTTAGTCCCAGGTAGCCCCGGACCTGACGATTGCCCGGGTGGTCCTCTGAGTCCCGGTAATCCGGGGAGTCCAGGGTCGCCTTTAATCCCAGGTACGCCGGGCACTCCATCCAGACCAGGCAGCCCGGGTAGACCCGTATCTCCTTTGCGACATATCTCTCCGGGCGGTCCTTCCGGTCCGATATCACCTGAATTGCATGATTTGTGTGAAATATATTTCAATTTCATTATTGCTCTAAAAGTTCTTTGCATTCGATGTAATCGTTATTATAACTAATGATTATTCGACCCCTACCGGGAAGACCAGGCAATCCATTCAAACCGGGAGGTCCGTCATATCCAGGCGGTCCCAAATCACCCTTAAGGCCGGGCAGTCCGGGCAGACCATCGCCGCCGCGATCTCCTTTAAGTCCGGACAGACCGGGAAGGCCTGGCAGTCCGGCCACACCTTTGTTCCCCTTCTCTGCCCTTTCGCCTAATTATGAATTTGTATTCAATTTCAAACACTTGTTTCATACGGATCTCACTCTTAAGCACCAGACCTGCAATTCCTGGATCTCCTTTCGGGCCAATAAGTCCGGGCAAACCGGGCAACCCATCCATTCCTCGGTCTCCTTTCATGCCGGCAACACCAGGCAAACCAGGAATGCCCAGTTCGCCTTTAAGTCCTGGCAAACCGGGCGGTCCGTCGAAACCTTTAGGCCCCGGGGGTCCAGTAGGTCCGGGACGACCCGATTGGCCGGGAAGTCCAGTCGTGCCCTTTGGGTTAGAAATGAATAAACTATTCGATCGAATGCCTAATAATTGAGCCATACTTTGTCGCCTTTATATCCCGGAAGACCGGGTAAACCGCTGTCACCCTTGAGTCCGGGCAAACCGGGCAATCCAGCCAAGCCTTCTCTTCCAGGATCTCCTTTCCTTCCTGGAGGCCCCGGCACACCCAGACCTGGTAATCCCGCCTCTCCTTTGATTCCGGGCAATCCATCTAATCCTGATTTTCCGGGCGATCCGGGGTTTCCAGGCAGTCCTCCTATTCCCAGATCACCCTTATCTCCCGGATAGCCTATATCGCCCTGAAGTCCGGGCAGACCAGGAGGTCCTGGCATTCCCGGGTCGCCTGAAATAAATGGAAAACGTTTTTAAATTTCATTTCTAAGACAAACATTATTTATATACACTGTCTGATTGACCGGGTATTCAAAAATATGTAAATTCATCGGGGATTAAGTCTAGGTCTAAATCCAGCTCAGGTCATATTTAGCCAAAATATCTAATACTGTATTGAATTTATACTAACCTTTAGGCCCGACGGGCCCTTCCTTTCCTTCTATTCCAGGTAATCCATCGAAGCCTCGGTCGCCTTTCAGTCCGGGCAGACCCGGCAGACCATCCATACCGTGAGGTCCGGGCAGTCCGGGAACGCTATCGCCTTTTGTGCCTAAATTTGAATATTTTTTTAATAAACTGTTATTCCGTTTGAAATTATTTTCAGTTATCTATGGATTGAGTCTCGTATTCATTGCCCCAAATATTACCCTTTATTCCGGGAAGTCCTGGCATTCCATCTCTTCCGGGAAGACCAAGAGTTCCCGGCGGACCATCCAGACCGGGGAGACCGGGCAGACCAGGTATGCCTGAGTCACCTTTCAATCCGGGCAAACCTGGAATCCCAGGCAATCCTATGTCTCCTTTGGGACCGATTTCTCCTGAAATGAAGAAATTTTTATAAATTCTATTCAGTATTCACTGAACGAAGTGTTTGGCTCTAAAGCACTGACAGAAAGCAAACGAAAGAATTTGATTGAAATGAAAGGAAAATGAGTTTAGTTTTGGAATCATTTGAATGAAAAGATTTGCAAATATTTGTCTGACCATTGAATCCGTCCCTTCCGGGTAAGCCGGGTGCGCCTTCAGGTCCTGGGTATCCGTCTCGTGCAGGTTCTCCTAAAAACACAATTATTTATCAATTGCTGTTTGAGTACTAGAACTCCCGTTCCATACCTTTGTCGCCTCTAAGGCCTGGAAGACCCGGCAAACCAGGAAAGCCAATGTCACCCTTCATTCCGATGATCCCGGGTAATCCTCTTTCTCCCGGCGGCGCACTCGGACCCGGGAGGCCTTGATCCCCTTTAATGCCCGGGTGGCCGGGCAAACCGGGCTGCCCGGGACGTCCAATGCCGGGGAGACCCGAATCGCCTTTCATTCCTAACGAAAAGAATTTTAACCAAAAGTAAGAAAATATGTTTCATATCGAGAAACCTGGAAGTCCTGGCAGTCCCGGTAGTCCTGCGTCTCCTTTGAATCCGACCTCTCCTGGAAAGCCCATCGGACCGATCACTCCTTTGTCACCTCTATCTCCCGGCACACCTGAATAGTTGTTCGAATAATTAATAAATTCATTGAAACAACGAATTAATTGAATTGAATACCTCTGAGTCCGGGAGGACCTGAAAGTCCGTCCTCTCCCCGGTCTCCTTTTGGACCCCTAAGACCCGGCAGACCATCTCGTCCGGGAGCACCAGGTAGTCCCGGTAGACCAATATCTCCTTTATCGCCAGATTCCCCCGGAAGGCCTGGCGCGCCCGCCATTGTTAGGTTTTCTCCGGCCGGTGGTATGAGTCGTCCTATGAGTGAAAAGCAATTATAAAATCAATTGTTTTCTCATATATACAGCAAATCTCAGTCCAGACCTGGCTCTCCCTTCGCTCCGGGCAGACCAGGGTATCCGATGTCCCCCTTAAGTCCTATTGGTCCGGGTAATCCTGGAGCGCCTGGCCTTCCATATCCTGGGTCTCCTTTCATTCCTGGAAATCCCGGTAGACCTGGCAACCCTTGTCTTCCTGGCTCTCCCGGAAATCCAGCGAAACCCTAATAATTGATATTTATATTTAAAAACTTATTGTATTGTCCGGATGTGAATGTGGACACAGAGACACATTTGGTCGCACTATAGACTCCTCTTTATTCTAAACTATAGCTTGTCTTTCAATTCTATGTTATATTCATTCATTCTGTTCGGCGGTTTGGTTTGGTTTTGCAAAGCAGTCCACTTTACAAACGGCTTGTCGCGGGTTGTATTGTAAGAGTATAATAAACCGATGAGTTATCCAGCTATCAGTTAGTTATGAACAACAAGCGGATGGAATCATCAATTTTGAAAAAGACCTAGATTCCTGATAATACTCTATATTCTATAATATTTTTCCCATTGAACCAATGTTAGCCTTTTTGGTGATAAAATATAGCATTCAACTGGTTTAGTTATAAAAAGAAATCAATACAGTACAGGTTCAGTTTTAATCATTTTTTCATAGCATTATAGTCAATGCCATATTCTGGATGAGTTGTTAGTAGGGGTCAATTTTTTGGAAAAACTATCAATTATGCATATTATGATAAATGTGAATATGTTTCTGGGTCTTATTCAGCTAACAGTTGAAAATCAAACTTTTGATGACTTTATCCTATACTAGGTTATGAATTGGTTATCAGTTCATATACTATACAACATTCGACAATCCGTCTGTAAAGTGGACTACTTTGCAAAACAAAACCAAACCGCCAACAGAATTAATGGTTGTATCATTATCAATTTGTCCTTGATCATTCTGAAATTCTCAAATTGCTTCAAAAGTTATGGACACGTCTGGGGTTTACATATCAAAACTATATACTCGTTCTCTAATGAAAATTGGGTTAAAAATGACCCTATTATCAAATATTAAACAAAATGGCTAATTTATCAATTGAACAAGGTGATTGAACATA
Source organism: Eueremaeus valkanovi (assembly GCA_034693305.1). NCBI lineage: Eukaryota > Metazoa > Arthropoda > Arachnida > Sarcoptiformes > Eremaeidae > Eueremaeus > Eueremaeus valkanovi. The sequence continues at coordinate 7,617 of JAQIWA010001399.1, read as the reverse complement.
CTTAATAGCAATGCTTTATTGGTCAGCATTTGAACGAAGATCAGGCGATTATTTGTTATTTATTTATTTGATATAAGTTTTATTGAAATTAATTTCAATTTTTCTGACGTTTTGTCCGAAAAATCAAAAATTGAAAAATAAATACGAATTCCAAACCTTATCTCCTTTGGGTCCGACCAGACCTATAAGACCAGGTAAGCCGGGTGGACCGGGACGACCATCAAGACCAGGAGTGCCAGATGGCCCAGTAGGACCCGGTTCACCTCTTTCTCCTAATTTTTGAGGATATCATTGGATTGTTTAGAAAAATATCGAATGAATTGCATTGAAAGCAAACCTTTGCGCGGATAGAGTTCGGGCGGAACGACAGCTGAATCACCCTTTTCGCCGGGAATACCGTCTCTTCCCGGAAGACCTGGTTTTCCCTGAATTCAGACAAAAATTAATAGATTTTAGAAATTTATAGTATTATTAAGATATTTATACTTCGTCTCCGGGAATGCCAGGAAGTCCTGGTATCCCATCGTCACCCCTGAGCCCTGATGGCCCCACTGGGCCGCGATCTCCTTTGTCGCCCTGAAGGCCTGGGAGCCCATCAAAGCCTCGGTCGCCCTTTTCGCCTATCGATTCAATCGTAAGGTTTTGTTTAAATTATAAAAATATCTATAAATTCAATGCTATTATCGATACCTTTAGAGCCGGGAATACATGACAGACACGAACCGCCCGTTTCTCCTATATTTATGAATTAATATAAATATATTGAATATATTTAAAGCGCTTTCATTCCATTAACCTTTTAAGCCGGGAATTCCTGGTAATCCAGGTCGACCCGACAATCCAGGATAGCCCTGATCACCTAATAATGATACAAAATGACGCAGAAAAGTGTCATAGCTTTCATTGACATCTAATCAAATTACCTTTAGGTCCGGCGAAACCGGGCAGACCTGGGATGCCATCGATTGAATCGCCTGAAAATATTGACCATTGAATGAAACAAATATTAAGTATAATATCTTGGGCTCAAATAGAGTAGAACTGGGTCATTCATTTCTTTAGTTCATCTTTTATTATTATTAGGGATGGCCAAGCTCGACAACCCTGGAGGTATAAGTGCTGAAATGGCGGACAGAAAATCTGCCAAAATGTTGCCTAAAAACCGGTTTTTAAAGCGAAGGCTTTTGGACAAACATTCCGTTAAATTCAGTTATAATAGACTCAAAAAAGGCGCCGTGTTCTTTTGGCCTGTGTCAAGGGGAAGAAGATCCAAGAGGTATGGCTCAGACTCAAAAACCTAGCCCTAGATATTTTGCCAATTTTCAAAACTTGAGTATTTTAGTACCCTTGGCCATCCCTCCCTCCGATCCCTACAAACCTGGTACTCCTCTCTCCCCAAAAGGTCCAGTATCTCCTTTCTTTCCCGGCAGGCCATTGAGTCCGGGACTTCCGTCCAGACCTGAATTTAGAGAAGAGTCAAAAGAATTAAAAAAATAATAATATATGAAAAATTACCTTTCGCTCCGGGAATCGAAAACCCTGGCGTTCCCTTCGGTCTATTCGAACAGCAATTAGAATATATTGTTTAAAATGTTCAAAAAGTTCATACCCTGGTTCTCCCTTCGATCCAGGAATTCCAGGCAGACCAGGCGGGCCTTGAAGGCCAGGCAGACCCGGAAGCCCTGAGTCTCCCTTTTCGCCTAAAGATTGCAGTATTTGTTAAATAAATATTAATTCAATACTAATCGATAGCATTATTATATTACAAGTACTATATGTACAGTATGTACAGACAAAGACAAAAATGTGTGTTTCAAACTGAATGATATCTGTTATCTTATTTTTGATAATTTCTTATCTCATATCAGTTTTGAATCGAATAAACTTTTAACAAAAGGTTGAAATTAAGATAATTTTGTTAATTATTAACACTTATTAAACTTTTATTCAGAAAATCATTTGATTCAAAAATGATATAAAATGATCGAAAGAGATAAGAAATTATCAAAAAATAAGATAACAGATTTGAAAAACATTTTGACTTCGTCTGTACAGTATATTATCCAAATTTTGACTCAAAATATAATTTTCAATGAGTTTAACATTGAATTCAATATAAGATAACTTTATTTTTGACATTAATTCTCAATTTAACGACGGATTCAAACATTTGTCGCATAAAAGGCCGGATCCGCACATATTTATTCGGACGGATGTGCAAATGTTTCACTGGTCATATCCTAGAATGATTGAAGATGATCAAAATTTTGATTTTTAACCTCCTACTGAATAAGACCCAGATACATAGTCACATTTATCATAATATATATAATTAGTAACATAATTAAGTTCTCCAAAAATTTGACCCTACTAACAATTCATCCGGAATATGACATTGAGTACAATGTTGTGAAAAAATAATTAAAACTGAACCTGTACTGTACTGTACTGTATTCGTTCTAAAACTAAACGAGTCGAATGTGATATTTTATCAGCAAAAAGATTCAATGGGAAAGATATTATAAAATATAGAGAATTATCAGAAATCTGGGTGTTTTTCATAATTGATCATTTTTCATCAGTATAACTTATAATTTATAAGACTTATAAATTATAAGTCATATCTCAATGTCTTCAATTTGATTGAGGGTCAAAACTCTGGGATCTGAACGAAATATGATTATACGAAAGCTTATTACATATGTTCAAATACTCAGGGTAACCCAATTGTCTCAGTGCCTAACCCTGGCTCTCATTGACGGTCACTATAAGTGGAAAGCATTCTATGAATACTGTTCACTACAATACAGTACAGAAGGCCTCGAAGACAAATGACAACACATTTACTCATATACTGAATGTTCATATTATATATTCATTTAACTTACCTTTTGGTCCCAATGGTCCCTCTCGTCCGGGCGCACCAGGAATTCCTGGTCCACCAGTCAAACCTGGAGGACCCCGGGGCCCGATGTCACCTTAAGTAAAAATTTAATTTTAAATAATTTATATAGAGTGAATAGAGCCAGGCTAATTCTATTATACCAGGCAACCCATCAGCTCCTGATAATCCGGGTAATCCCGGAAACCCTCGTGGTCCAGGAGGACCTTGTGGTCCCGCTCTTCCTTCAATTCCCTGTTTATTATAAACATAATAATGGTTAGACCAATGTCATCCTATTATTTACACATGTGCAAGCTAAATTATCCACAAACAAAGTAATTAAAGTAATTAATGAGAAGTAGAGATATCTGTAACTAATACTCATTAGCTGAGCATGGTGATCTTATTTTTAATAAAACCTAGTGATGTCCAAAACTGGCTGATTCAGCCAATTCCTATAGTATTGGCTTTTGATTACTATAGTTACACACATTAGTGAACTGCAGTTAAGAAATAAGCAAGTACATTGTATACTCGCTAAAATTTTTTTTGAAAATCTAATGTTTAGAATAAGTTTATATCAATATTTGTTTATTAGAATATTTCATCAGTGAATTTCTAGTTATGATTGATTATGAATAGCCAAGGACATTTTTAATTCTATTGCAGCAGAAAATATTATATTAAGGAAATGAGGAAAAGTGGAAAATAGTTACTTACAGTCATTTGACTGTAATTTTGCGATATTTTCGTTATTATATGATAAGATCGAATGAGGAATTGTGTTACCTGACGACATAAAAAATAAGAGAGAGCACCACACTAGCCTGCACATAACTCTGTAATTGGCCTTAAGTTGTTCCCACTAACACTAACAGTTGTTTGAAGAGGAGGAGCATACAGTACTTGTGCACTTGATTGCTATCAGTCGGCGCTGAAAGCAGGTAACAAAATTCCTCATTCGTGAAAGCTTTGCAAAGCTTTGTAAAGCTTTGTAAAACTTAGCTTTGATTGAAAAGACAAAAATAACGACAACTTATAAAAGTTTTCTATGACGACATAGTTATTACCTGGCTCAACTAACTATCATAATAGGCTGTATAGAGAGATAGGATTGACCCCGGGTACAATTCAAGAGTATCCGTGCCAAACAAGACGTAGCTGTTGATACAATATACTACAAAATGGTCCAAATGTTCGGTTGATATAATTAAACAAATCCATATAATAGTAAATGTTTAATATTTTTTTATTTAAAAAACTGGAGTTTATTAATTATAATAAATTAGTTCAATTAATTTAGATTTGATATTAAAAATACTATTCAATTAAAATAGGAAAACAAAAGCATATGATATGACTGAATGCGCGCAATATTTCCCTTTTGTATATAATCCTCAAACCAGTTTACGTCTCGTTTGGCACCGACACTCTTGAATTGCTTACTCTGTATTATTTAAACTTCTAGATTGTATTTGACATAAAATTCTTTAAAATATATTAATATTTGATTCGATTATATATTATATTATAAATGCATTCAATTGTTAATTAATTATTGTAAGCAATGATAACACAATGACTCACTCCGGGAGGGCCGGGCGGTCCCATTAATCCTCTCTGTCCTGGAGTACCCGGAGCTCCAGAATCTCCTTTCACTCCAAACGTTCCGTCCAAACCGGGAAGACCTGGTTCTCCCCGATCGCCTTTAAAGCCAACATTGCCAGGAGGACCCGGATAACCTTCTTTACCCTAAAATTGAAAAATATAATTAAAAATAGTCCCTAAAATTCAGTTAATTCATACCCTGGGGCCGGGATATCCAGGCAATCCCTTTTCACCTTTTATTCCAAAATCTCCCGGAAGTCCCTATTATTTAGAAGAATATATTTCCATATCTTTCGCAGTAAATAGAACTTTATTGAAACGAACCGGCATTCCGGGTATGCCGTCGTACCCACGCTCTCCATGTATTCCTGTTTCGCCCTTTCATTAAATTCGGCTTAATTTCAATTCAAAGCTTTATATCACTTATGAAAACGACTCACTTTTTGTCCCTTATGACCTTGAACACCGGGCACACCAACAACTGTCCCAGGAGCATGTCCTGATGCCTCTTGACCGGTACAATCTTTGCCTGGAATTCCTGGCGATCCTTTGTTGCCCGGGTCTCCTTTCATGCCGTCGTATCCAATGCCCATATTTCCTATCAATTCAATTGAATTCTTTTAAAAAATATTTTTGTAGAAATATTTTCTTTAAAAAGTGACAGACCTTTAGGACCTGGAGGTCCGGCGTCTCCTTCATGTCCCTGAATGCCATATATCAATGCATACGTGTATTATATGTATAGTTTTATGTATTTAAAGCTATTTAATATCAAGCATACAATTGGTCCCATAGGTCCGGGGTCACCCCTTGGTCCTGGTAATCCATCAGATCCTGGTATTCCGGGTGCTCCAGGAAATCCATCTCGACCCGGCTCTCCTTTAAGACCTTTGAGCCCGGGTGGGCCTATAGCCGCCTCTCCTTTTTGTCCTGAAGTCAATACAAATTCATTTTATTTTCCCCCAAATAATCACAAAAACGGCTAAAAATAATTATACCTTTAAATCCTGGAATCCCAGGCAAACCGGGCGGACCATCAAATCCAGGAGAACCTGGTAATCCAGGTAATCCGTCTGTTCCATTACAACCGTCTAATCCTGGTGGTCCACGAGGTCCGATAGGACCTGGTATGCCCTTTAAGACAATAAACGTTAATATTTGTCACAAAATCAAACTTATAGTCCGTATGACTCACAGGAATGCCATTAATACCGGGAAAGCCAGGCATTCCCATTTTGCCCCGGTCCCCTTTGATTCCTCTAGATCCAAAAGTTCCTGTATCTCCCTTGTCGCCTTTTTCGCCAATCAACCCTTCAGGTCCGACATGGCCAGGTAGTCCAGGAGCTCCAATCGGACCTGGAAGGCCCGGCGGACCCTATTTAGAGGCATTTATTAATTATTAAAAGTCTGTTGCTTTTGAAGTAAGCGTGTTATCTAACCCTTGAACCTTTTTCTCCACTGCATTTACACTGGCCTTGTGTGCAGCCGACACATTGGACTGTGCTGTTTGATGGGTAGGACGGGTAAGCCGGGTAATTCTGGTACGATCTTCTGAAGGTTTGCTTTGGAAATAAAAAAGAATATGATTTTAGAAGTGTCTCAGAGTTTGTGTAAATAAATGTGAAGTAAATAAATCTTTTCCGTTAAGTCAAGTAATATCTGACTAAAACTTAGTCAGAATTTATTGGTTTTCACAATAAATCAATCGTTAGAGCAATGCATATCACTTAACCAACAGATTTGTTATCCAAGAATAAGATTTAGTATTTTCTTAAACAATATATTCAGTTGTTTTCAAAGATTTAATCCTCAGATTAAAGAAGCGATTAATTGAAGACTAATTTTTTGTCTGAAATTTTGGTGAAATAAGGGAAAGAAGAGCTCATTAATTAAGAAGAATATATGAATGTCTTGTTTAGAGTTACATATGTTTTGAGTCTATAACTTATCCGATGCCTAATCTATTTATCTCTTCAGAAGCATCTGATTTGGGGCTTAAAAACTTGTCAGTTATCCAACATATGAGCCGTTATTGTTATGAAGTAAAGGTCGCATATATTCTAAATGCTTGTGAGGGGACTGAGGCTGTGGCTGAGGCTGAGGCTCACAAGTCGGTGAAAACTGTTAACGAATGTCAATCATATCGTCTAAAGAGTCTCAGACTCTCGTAAAACAAGATTATCTATGACTTGGATCAAACACTTTGAGCTCAAAGAGATTTATTGTTAGAATTTTCAAGTATTTAAACCATTTGATTGGGAACTAAACATCTATTAAACTCTTTCTAATTACAAGTTTATTATTTATATAACGGCTGTAATCATCCAATTCTTATCTCTGATCTGATTCCCATTTAGGGTTCAGAGAATTCACACAAAAACTTAACTGATATTAGAATTGGTTTAAACAAATATATTAGATGTCAACTCACTATTTGATTGATAATTGTGTGGATCTGTTCTCAAACATATTTTATTAAATATTTGATAAAAGTTAAAAAGGAATGCATTTAATGAGAAATGGTTTCACTCTCTCTATAATTGATATAATAATAGATAAATAGTTGAGTTTTGGGGAAAAACAGTTTTATTTGTTTTTCTACAGAAATGTAACCTTAATTAAAGATAAAATTGTAAATAACTTGGATATATATGTAAGAGAATCGAATAGTTTGTTATTTACTTTAAAATCTGTTTATATTTATAGAAATCTCAATCTAAGAATTTAATCTTGGTTAATAATTATAGTTATGAATCATAAGCAGACAATTCGAATGGAAATCTGGGTTTATTTGCGTAAGAAATGTTCACTTTCTATATCTGTTCTTAGTCTTAATTATTTAAGAATTATTATTATTATTATTATTACTCTTTTGTTTGTTTATAATTACTTTCAATAAATGAAAATAAAGTTATTTCAGTTGATTTGGTATTATCTATGAATTTATGCCAATTATTAACTTAAGGAACAGAAATGCAATGATAGTGTAGAGAGAAGGAGAGAGAGAAGGAGAGAGAGAAGGAGAGAGAGGCTGACCTAGTCTATACTTTAAACAAGCACGAACGTTATTACCAGCGAGTATACCATAGATCTAATGGTGATAATTTTGACCATTAGAAGATAAT
>JAQIWA010001398.1:0-18743 GCA_034693305.1 Eueremaeus valkanovi | reverse complement strand
AAGTGACGTCAGAGGGGGCGTGGCCTAAACCTTGCTTGACCAGTGTCCAGCTGACCTAAAAGGACCTCTTGCCTACTAATATTAATTAAAATTTATGTTAATATTAGACGAAAAGGAAATATAATATAATTTATTAATTATATGGAAAACACATTTCATTAGTCGTATTATATGTCAGGTTAAATAAAGTATTAATTATTAAAAACAAATTCATTGCAAAGCAATTATTTTTTCAATTAAGATGACATTCAGTGAAGAATATTATTGTTCTATAAAAGAGACGATAAAACACAAGAATATGAATAATAATAATAATAAAGAATTACAAGAAATATACAGACATTCCAATGGACTGATTGTTTATGAGATCTCTGAGGTTTGGTCGCAAAAGATAGCCCATAAGAGCCAACTCGTCCACTCAACTTATCATAAACAAAATGTCTTTTCATAATTGTCCCTCATCAAATCATGCTTGCTCATAAGACACTGAGTATTCTTATAGCTATTTATCATTTTTTGCGCAAACATTGCACTAATTTGTGATTCAATTAAATTGTGTAAAAATGGTATTATGTTATAAAAATGTTCGGTTGCTTTTGAATGACCCTGTACAATGTATTCACTTAATCATCATTTGTCTTAAATTATTATAAGTTAATTAATGTTTTTATTTAAATATTTTGTTTGATGTCATTGTGTTTCACTTTTTTAATACTTTGCTTATAATTCAATTCATTTAATTATTTTTATTTATAATACATTTCTTAATAGTCTTTCAATCATTATATAGCCATCGGTTCAATCATATGTCTGACGTTAACAATAATTCCATTGATTATTTGTAAATTGATCTTGGTTACCAAAGCCAGATCGATTAAATATACTAATGTAAACATATTTAGTTTAAATCTAGATCATCCTGGTTTATACTAGGTATGTCTATATCTTTACATATAAGCGTGTCTTATTGTATCAAGATAATAAAACTTTTATGTACCAAATACTTATACCAAGGTGGATGAAGATGGCTGTAATAGTCCAGAGTAATCAGAATTATTATATATAGTCCTACAGTACGGACTAAACTATTGCCTAGACTTATGTAATTTGGTTTCGGCCGAACATTGCATTCAATTCATTCAGCTTTTCATTCACTAAAAACAATCGTTTTCTTAAACGCATTCGTTTTTAATCGTATTGACAGTCCGGGGTCTCCATAGACATTATAAAAAAGAGCCATGGCTAGTTTGACCTGTTTTATTGAATTTCAAAATTCGTCTCGTTTTCAAACATCTCGTTTGTTTTTATTTCTGAAATATGCAATCATTTGTTTGATAACGAAATTAATTTCTGAATTAATTCATTAAATATTCGTAATATGTGTAAAAAAAATATAATAAATTGTATTTTCGTTTACTTTATTAATTAATTTTGTGTTTTTATAAAATAAAAATATATTATCAAGCAATTATTTGTTCATTAAATAAAAGTCTTCGTTGAAAATCGGTTGTTTGAAACAAAATATTTTGAAATAAGAATCAAAACAATTCGGTTGAATACAAACTTTTCATTGCATTCCGACTCTAATCTAATCTACTTTAAGAAAAAGTTCTCAAATAGAGAAAAATATTATTTTCCAACCCATCTAAAATTGTCAAGGTTAAACCGGGTACAGTAATTATCAACTTGGGTCAATTCTAAATGTTATTATCAAGGAAATCATTTTGCTCTTGGTACTTTATGAAACTGACTGATTAGATGTTAGCAATTCATTGGCAAAAGAGATTGTTTTTATTGGTTTTGTTTAGGGAATGGCTTTAATATAGATTACATAGTAATATGAGACCAGATTTGTGGTCTCATTACTTGTTGTAATGATTAGGAGACAAATGTGTCATTTGTGTCATATCGTGTGGATATGTGTTCGGCTGTACTGCTAATGATTGCACTGCAACTGGAGATCCGTTTTCTGATGGATATAATGATTGATCTGTTTGTGGCAACCAATTCAGTCCTGTGTCGTAATGACGAGGCGGCAGATAAATGTGCTTAAAGTATGGGATAGGGATCGGAAGTGGAATGTAATTGCCATCTGGTTGCTCCTTATCGTGAGCATGTTCATTTGAATCGTGCAATTTCTTGTCATCTGTCACGCAGTCCTCCTGGATGATTATTAGACTGAGAGGAGAAAATACTTTTATTTAAGCAAGGATAAATGCTTCATTTGTAATATGACATACGTTTGACCCCGCTGCATCAGCTGATAATCGCCTTGCTTTATTATGGATGGATTTTTACAGCCTTTGCCGGCAATAAAATATCTGAATTTGAAATTCATTAAAAATTTAAAATTTGCTTCATAAATTTTCTATAATAAGCGCATTTTATCCAAAAAAGTATCAAGTATATTTACAAATTATAATGTAAAACGATATAGTAATCCGGTACGAATTTTTTCAGAATTAAAAACTACTTTATTTGATAATAAATTCTTTTTAGTTCTCATAAAAATATTAATATTATTGTTTGATTAGAATATTTTGGAAGTTATTTATTTGAAAATATAAGCAGTCAACTGAACAGTGTAGTATTATGATCGACGATAAAATTCATATAATTAAGCTGTTCTTACATATCGATTAAGTCATAAAATATATATTTTTACTGTTCTCTCATAAAAAAGAGAAAATTTTCATCATTTCATGTGAATAATGGATAGACTAATGGGAAGAGACATAACCATAGCATAAGATGAATAGTCGATGAAATGGAGAGGAAGTAAAATATTATTCATCTACAGGTACAGTATATATGGACTCAAGGAGCTCACAAATATTAATATTAATAGTATGTGGATAGCTTTAGGAAAAATATACTGTGAATATTACCCATGGAATTCTGAAATCAGCACATTAGACTATTTTTACCAAAGGTGCAGCACCAGCACAAAATCTCTTGGTGAAACATTTCTTCATTATGTACTGTACAAAAATAAATAATTGAAACTGCATCTTCTGTTGTGACTCTAGCCTTGTTTAACCATGGGCATAATATATTAATCCGTCTGTAGTACTGTATTACTACTGTATTATTGAATATTTATGATTAATATTTTATGTTGAGTGTACCTGAAGTTTCAGAATTCCAGCTGATAGCAAGATAATGTAAACATGATATTTCATCTCAAAAGCCACCAGGATTATTAATTTTATTCACTATTATTATTGATAAATAATTCAAAGGTATATTCAATATTGATATTTGACTTACATATCATTGCCTCTATGTCTGTGTCCACCACTTTTGATAAGCATTTTTATCGATCCCTGTTCTGCACATTGGATCAAATGTTTATAAATGAGATGATTCGGAACACAATTATTATAAATTGAAAACAAAATCTTACGTAAAGTATTTGAAACATAAAAGGATGAGAAGTATAAATATGTGAACGAAATTAATAATTTAATTCGCATTTCCGCTAATACAAAATGTATGAGAGATACTTTTTTGGCTTCAAATATTGAGCAACCTAACTGGCCAACTACTTGAATCAAATGATTAAATAAAATATTTTTTTGCAATAAAAATGAATATATTTTTAACTTTTAAGGAAATAAAAAATAATTATTATTTTATTTGAAAAAAATGTTGAAATAATATATAATATTATATAAACAAAAATCTATTTAAAAACTCTTTTGTTGTGTTAAAAATTATGTCTATTTTAATAATAATAGTAATTTCTGTCAACAAAATTGTCATTTATTTCCGTATTTTCCGACTCTTTTTCTTTTTAATCAAATTTTTTTTTTGAATAATAAAATGCTTTTTCTTTAAACTTATTTAAGTATTGTTTTTGTTGTTATAGTAATTGGTTTTTGTATATAACTGGAATCTTTTGACTAAAATGTGAGTTATGTACTATTTTGTTAAATTAATTCCATAGAATGTGAAGTTTGAATGACAATAATTTGTACTGTGTTCATTTTTTTGGTTAGATTTTTATACCTCTGCTATTTTAAGCATTCACTATATACCTGGCTCAACTAAAGGATAACTACTCGACTAATAGTATGTGATTAAGCATGATAGAATTTCAAATCTAGGTACAATTAAATGAATAAGCCAGGGGTTTTTTAAAACAAAAAAATAGTCACATTTATTGAAATTTGGTTTAACACAAAAATATATTACAAAATAATTAAATGAATTCAAAGTCTAATTCCAATGAATGGGTCGCCACTCAGAACTGCTTTGCATTTGTTTGCGTCCATTCGTGTCGTGTTGTTTCACATACTGTTCGTTCCTTGTATTAGAATTGTGTTCAATCGGATCATCTTTCTGTTCGACTGCCGCATATTTAACCCTGGCTGCTTCATTACCCTCGTCTTTTATTGCCGGCCAGTTCGACAATCTATGGTCATTAATATCTTCCGGCCATTCGATATCATTGTGTGGAAACTCGAAGGGATGGCTGTTATGGTAGTCGTGCAGATCATGAATTGGTGCAAACACAGGCACTATTTTGCCCTGGTTACAGTCTTTTCCGATTATGATACTGGTCATTAATAGATGATATAAATATGTGTTTGAAATATAATTAAATTTTTGATTAAACACTGATTTATGCATCGCATCAATGAATTTGTAGCTATAGATACTTTGCTCGCGGCTGTACTTCACTGCTATTGATAATCATATGCATTCATTTGTATTCAGATATTATTTATATTTATATATTCAAGTGCTTTGACTTACTCTTAATAATATGCAAATCTGTATTACATTTCGCAATTATTTGGTACTTCGCTCTCATATAAACTTATGTAAATTATTCAGAATAAGATCAAGATGCAATCATATTGAACGATTGATAAACTTACATGTGGCTTTTATAGAAGAGGCCAAAGAGTCCATGCCGGGCCTCTTTTATTCTTGTGGGCGAACCACACTTTCTGTCGTGAATTATACTAATTATTGTAAATATGAGAAATTGATAAAATGAGCTCAGGGTCAAAAATCATTCGAATTTATAATATATTATAAAACGTACATGGCATGTCCGTGTCGGTGATATTTGCCATGGTTAATTATGATCGGAGTATGCATGTCGTGGTTATCCGTTTTGACAACTCTAGTGTACGTCAAATATCATTTGAGTTTAGATTAAAGTAAAATCAATTCATTATTAAAGAGCTTTCGAACGATAAATATTATAATATATATATAAGGGTATAATAAAGATTAGACCAAGTATGATTTATGATGAAGACAAGATTAGAGGACAACATTAATTTCTATATAAAGGGTGATTTTAATATTATGTTTAGTTATTGTTTTTTTAATTTACAGTTTGTCAAGATGACTTTTGATAGTTAGCGTTAATTTATAAGCGAGAATTCTTACAAAATATACTAGGCCACTCAAAGGTCACTCATAAAAGATAAAGTAGTTTAAACAAATTTTTAAAAGTTTTTAACTTACATTGATTCACCATGTCCATGGTCATTATTGATAATCACTGGGCTTTTTGAAACTTTTTTGTGATTATTATGATTATTATTATTGTGCAGATTGTGCTGACTGTAGACAATGATTGCAATTATAATATCAATAATAATAAGAATTAATTGAATTTTCGATTCAATGCTTACTTTGCTATTCCGTGTAATTGCTGTCTATGAAAGTCTTGCAGTAAATGTGATTCGTGTGAAATTTGCTTCATATCTAATGGCTCCTCATGTAAATCATGTTCCAGGTTCTGAGTATCATATTCATTATGAAAAGGATGATTTCCTAAATTATCTCCTAATTGTTCTATATTTTTTGCTTGCTCTAAAGGATCTAGATGAAAAAGGTGGAAGCATATTTAAATTACTACTATTTAATATAACATGTTGCAATATTATATTATATAAAATTCAATGAGAAATTTCTATATAAAAATTCATTTATTGACTATTTTCTGCTAAATTATTATTTTTTACGCTATTATTAGACAATTGTGCGGAAGAAAAAAATAGGCTAAACCTGAGTCTATGTGGCAGAGCGTGAAAGTAATAGAAACCGGCATAAAGTGGACTTTCGGATCAAACTTAAGTGTAAAACAAAATTGTTGTCTATTTTGACATTAATTAAATAAAACAATTTTAGTTTGAACACCTGATTGACTGATTTAGCATGGTCTATTATCTATAATCAATAAAATTATCTGTTTTATATTTAAAATCAAGAAATCATTATTTTTTTCTATATTTTTATACAAATAATAGAAATTTTAACAAATAATTCGCAAAATATTTTTTTCTATAAAAATTATTATTTAATATGGAATAAAAAATAATAAGAAAAGTTTGAAAACCTCATACCTGAGCCATGGATTGATGCAAAACAGAAACAAAATATAACACAAACTAAAACATATAATTTCAAAAACGTATTCATATTTTATTCAAAGCATACATAAGAAAGAATTCAAACTTTTTTTTTCTATACTATATATCAAAAAGAATTGAAACGAAAAATATTTGCTTTTGTAATAAAAAATATTTTACTTAAGATTTTCTTAAGAGTAAAAGTGAAGCAATAATTCGTTAAACAGACTATACATTACTGCATTCACTCCTTTACCTAAATTGCCAACACCGGTGCACAATATGAGACGACTGTCACTTTCTCCCAGGCTATGAAAGTCAGCGACTGTGAAATGTTTTGCTACTATTTTAGTCGAAGAAATTTTCTTTTTTACACAAAAAATATATAAATATTTAACTTTAAAACTAATGATATTTTGTTAATAAATATTATTTTCCACTAAAATATAATAATTTTGAATCTATTTTCAAACGCCTGAGTAGACAGAAGTGATAACTAGAAGTCTATTATTAATTGTGTTATTTATTTCTGTGAATACTTTGCGTTCGTTTCCGCGATTATCTGAGGGACAGATCGACTGACAAACTCAATAATTATATGATTATATCGATTGACACAATCGCTATAATTATAGTAATTCAAACATTTTATTTGTCTAATCAGCATTAGCATGCACACTTCTCACTGTACGTGATACACACTAATTAAGATAAGGGTTGCTTTTTAAACTCCTACGTATAACCAAATCATACAGTATTTCCTATTAATCTCAACAGAATTCAAGATAAACTGTTGGCAATCTTCTACTCCTACCTGTACCTCCCTGGCCACAATTTGTGGCTGATCCCCCCTATCTTCGAATCCATTGCCCATCACAGCTATTAAATGTCAACGACAGTTGAATTAAGTGAAAATCAATTAATTGATGGAAATCTATGTTGTAATGAATTGTAGTTAGAGCAATGATCCTGGTTAATTGTAATTGCTTATACTGTATCTATATTCAGTGTTATAATATCTAATGAGTAATCTATGCAAATATTTTTTCACTGTTTAATTATTTTGTACTCAAAGAGATTATCGCAATAAACATGAAAAACATATAAATAAAAAATCATTTAAACTATAATTAAGTGAAATAAATATTTAGTGAAAAATAATTTCGTATTTAAATACTTTTATAGTTTATTAAAATATTTAAATAAAAAAGTTTTTTTGCTGTAAATATTTATTTTTCAAAACTGTTATATAAATTGGCTTTTAATTTAGTTTTGAAAAAAACTATAATTAAAGTAAAATATTGAAAAAATAAAAAGACATTTTACAGAATACTTTCGGTAAGTGTTTGTCAGAAATAATGAATATTCCGCTCAAAAGCATACGTCGCCGAAAGCAAAATAAAAAGAAGAAAATCATATAATGTTATCAATCATTAAACGGTTCACTTGTATTGTATGCTTAAAATAGTTATTATATAAATATAGTGCAAATGTTAAGCAGATATCTGTTGTCTATATTTAAATCAAATAAAAAGTATTAATATTACGATTTGTTTCGATAAACAATTGCATACATTATGTAATCTTTTGAATAATTGAATAATTAATTTATTATTCATTAGACATACGATGCAAATATCGTAAATAACAATCGCAATTGATTTGAGACAATGAACTTGTTTTTAATTAGTTGTGATTTATAATCAACCATTAACAAAATAAGAACCGCGGTTCTTTATTCATTATAAGTTGAGTTGCATATATAGTCAGAGATAGGCAATGGGGAGGGTACAGGTGGGTAACCCCCTGAGATTTTGGCCGAGGCTGACCACCCTCTGTTTTTCGATGATTTGGAGTCGAAAACTCGAAAAAGGGACGCTTTTAGAGTAAAAATGATTCATTGTACCCTACTTGTCCAAAATTTGTGGCTTTCAAATTGAACATTTTGAAATTATGTTAAACCTTGTTTATAATATTCAATACATGAAAGTGCACTTATGGATCTCACGAACTTGTATTTTTTTTTATCTCATAGGTATTTGAATCGATATATATTCAAAAATGATTGAGTTTGCAGTTTGAACCACATTTCTAACGTGTGGTTTGGTTTAAAATTTTTGGTTTAAAATACATGATCATTTGCTTTTAAACTGTACCTGGTCACTATAACCAGAGCCACTATAACTTGTTATCATATTATAGTTTTGATAATTTCTTATCTCTTTCGATGATTTTATATCAGTTTGTAATCAAATTAACACAAGAATTGGGATTAAAATAATTTTTTGAATGAATTATTTTTTATTCAAAAAATTATTTGATTCGAATCTGATATGAAATCATCGAAAGATATAATAAGTTATCAAAAATAAAATAAAAGCTATTACCCAGAGTTGAACACACTTTAGATTCCTTGTCTGTACATTACAAAGAATATTGAAATTTTTAATGAAATTTTTATCCAAGTTTAATTTTTAAATCAGTTAAAAAAAATCCAATTTTTCCAGTGAATGAAAAATGCAATTAATTTGATATTAATTAAACAAAGAGTTAAGAAAACGATATTTTTGATTAAATTTTTAATTAATTAAAAATACAGTTTAAACAAAAGCCAATTCAACGTTCAGAACAATTGATTTTTTCTTATTTTTAGTGCTGGATATAAGTATGAAATTTATAAATGTGTAGGTAGGATCAATTAATACTTTTTCACACTGTTTAAAATGACAGGTTTGAGTGCTTAAAAGGTTGACATAAAATGGATAAACACGTAAACAGATATCAATTTGAAAATACACTTAATATCAATAACAGTCTATTTATATCAAAAACAGAAATTCTTTATATTAATAAATGATAATGGGACAGGTCAACTGAAAATGTTAGTCAACTTGAATTCGAAATATAGCTACTGCAAACACCATGGATACACATGCAAGGCTAGTTTAACAGCAAGATTTGTTGACTGAATATAAATGTGGGTAAAGTAACATAGCTTCCACGTCATCTAATCTTAGTGGATAAGATGGATATTTATATCAAATACTTATAACAGAATAAACAGTTAATACAAGTTTTGTAATATATTTTGCCCTTGGATCAATTGATCGATATAGTCATTAATGATATATGAAATTGCTTTCTCTGCGAATAACTTAAGAACATATTATGCAAGCATTCGATCGAATAATTGAATTAATGAAACAATGCTTTCGTTAAGTGAACTCAAGTATAGAAACGATTCGTTCACTCAATATATTAACAAAAATAATGTTCAATAAGTTGATGGATGAAAATACTAATATTTTATTCGTATAATCAGAATTTCGAATGTCGAGCCCTTGGTACTATAAGAACCTAAAATCAGTGCCATTTTTAGTTTAATAAAGAAAATTTGAAAATAAAAAAGAAAAAATGTTGAGGGTGAAAAAAGTTGTCTATGCGATTCTACACGATGAAGATAAAAATTCATGGATTGTTTTTGACTTCTCCTAGCTCATAATGATCCCTAGAAGTCATAGCATTGATTTAATTTTGATTATCAATGCTATTTTATGAGATAACGGTTAGCCCACAGAAGGCCTAATTTGAGCTTTTGCTGACAAATATGTGTTTTGTATAAAAATTGAATTTATTTTAATACTGATATTGAGTTTATTCACATAAATATCTTTTAACGTGGATTATATTAGTATCTGTCAGAATGAAAGCGAATAAAATCAATTTTAAAACTTAAAACTCGATATTTTTTGTATCTCCTTGCTCATATTGACAAATAGAAAAAGTTGCAGACCTGCATAAATTAAATTGATCTCTATTTTCAATTTGCATTTCATATTTATTTTTTCATATGAATTGAATAAAAAGTTTATTTTGTTTACAAAAACTCAAAAAATCTTTTCTAATCTGATTTAAACCAACTTTAGATAAATAGATTGAAAAGATATTTGAAGTGAAAGAGAATTTAATTAAATTGTAATTCGATTTGCATTTTATTCATCAGATTCTCGTTGAAAATATTTGAATAAATATTTAATTAAAATATAACTCAAACCGACAAAAAAAATATAGCCAACGGTTAGTAGACCTGAACTGAAAAGATTGTGAACAACTATTTTCTGACATCAAAAGTGGGCGAAGACTTCATATGACTTTCATATGAGGGTTAGATCCACTAATTTTTGAGACCAGGCTACTTTGAAGACTTGAAAACATCAGGAAAGTATTTTAAAAATTTTCCAAAATAAGGTGTATTCAAAATTCACGGGATTTAAAATTTTTGAAAAATCACTTGTTTTCTATCTGGGATGTTTTTTAATACCCACCCTCTTGCACAGCCTTATAAAAATGATTTGTTTCCTCATTTTATTGAGTCTTTCACGAATTTCTTGTTTAAGTCAAAAGTGTTTTTGACCCAGCACTTAATAATTTCTGGATCTGCATTAGTTTGGCCATCCTTGGTTTGACGTCATCTGAATGACCTTTTTCTAAATATAGCAAATCAATCGGTCCTATAGTAAAAATACATTAATTAACATTCATTAAAAAAGTAGCAAGGTACAATCATGACTTATTGCAGAGATAGGCAATGGGGGTACATTGGGTAGACCCCCTAGTATTTTGGATGAGGCTGCCCCTTGAGTTTTGTCGCAGAGAGACTGACACACCTCTTGATTCGGAGGCGAAAGTAACCAAATTTATGCCAAAATTCCAAAAAAATTGATCATATAAACAAGGTAAAAAATGATAACAGAGCGATTTTACACGGGTTTGAACGTAATATTGCATTTTATGTATTTGATAGGGCAATTTTCTAACCCGATCTGTACCCCCGGGCGAAAATTTGTGGCTGATCACCCCTGTCGTCGCACCCATTGCCTATCTCTGATTTATTGGATAATTGATCGATAATATCGATAATAAAGCTATTATTCGTATTATAATTATTGCATTCTTTTAGAGTAAAAGCATTTTTTATTTTCTTTTTATATGTGAGAAACGATAAAACGAATGAAAAAAGTGAAAATCGATTGCGTTATGAAAATGAGATTATTTACTCAATCATATAAAGTATATTTATAGCCATGCTTTTAACCTTGCTTAAGAAAAAATTTCTAAATTATTTGGCTGAGCATTGTTTGAATGATTAGCAATGAATACATTGATATAATCCTTATAACAATAAAAGAAAAACTATTTAATGTTCTGAACACAATATGAGTCATTGTGTGAATATGACCAGGATGAATAATTTATGAAAATTATCTATAAGCTTTTATTATTTAAAACTAATGGTTCGGATTTGGTTGAAACGACATTAGTTCAAAATCGCTTACATTTTTAAATTAGATTGTTATTCAAATACAGGTTTGTATTCATATATGAAATAACTTTCTATAAAACAAATTGTTTTGAAATATTGTTTTAATTTTTTTAGAGTTAACCTGAAATTAATCAATAGTTAATCAATTCATGGCATCTTAAGAACTTTTTCTTCTTCTTGATAGCACAGCAATATAACATTGAATTTTTAGCCAGCTGACTTTTTTCGCCTACACTGAAGTAATCATTGTGCTAGAGCAGTTCAATTCTATAGAGGTTTGTGTGCAAACATTTTAAACAATTATTGTGCCGACAGATATACTGTAGTTCTGATAACAATAACATTTAGCTCTTTAGATACTTACAATAAGCTAGGTGTTTAAAATAATTCAAACAAATATACGATACACTGATAATACTGTTCTTATTTCCAAAAATAGTTCAGTTAATATGAATGAAGCAATTCTTGAATTAATTAAAATTAATGTAAACATAATTCTCGTCATTGTATTCAACAAATATTCGATTCTATTTAGTTTTGAGAACAGCAAAAAAATAATATTGACCCACACCATTTTATTTATAGCTATAAAAATGTCCTACTTTAATCTTGAATTCAGTCAGGTCATTATATACTACTTAATTATTAATTGCATTTATAGTTTTGCATTAAATCTCTGAAGTAATGCGAAATTCAAATAGAATATGAAAAATAAATTTAAATGTATCAGAGATGGGGAATATAAGGTTCAAGGTGAAATAACGATGAAACATTTTTAACTATTTCAGATGCTATGAAATATTCAAACCATTTCACCCTCATCCAATTTGTTTAGCTATAATACATCCCAGAGTACACTTAAATAATTGTTGATGGATGATTTATTGAATTTTCATTGTTTATCTGAAAAGCATCTGATTGTCCGCATCCCTGAAATATTTTAATAAAAACGTAATAAAACTGAAAATGTTTTCAAAATAACTCAAAAAAAATTCTTCACTAAAACCTAATAAAATTCAAAAATATTTTCTTCACTTTCTTCTCAACGAATATTGTTTTTTATGTTCGATAAAAATGTTCTTTCAATTAGGAATGTATGCACTCTTCGAACCCAATGTCAGGAATAATTATTGATCGACTGAACAACCGGTGAACACATTGACTGTGCGATTGTGTCAAGCAATACATTTACGTCTGTTAGGCAGCGATTCATTCATTCGCTTCTCAGCTTTCAGTGAAGAGAAGCGCAGAATATTCATTGATTAAACAGTTTTTACGGATATTTAAAGTAAAACTTGTTTTCGACAGAAAAAGTATTTAATTTTTTTATGACATTAATTGTTATTCTCATTAGTGAAAGCCTTTAACAGTATTGATAGCAAGGATAGTAATAATCAATTTGCTGGGTTATTAATTATATTTTATAAAATATTTTTTGTTTTCGCCTGAAATGAACAGAACGTAAGCGAAAATTCTGTTTTAAGTCATTAATATAATTATGTGAATAATAATTGTGAAAAAGTTTCTATAAAAAGATTAATTATCTATTCTACCAGTAATTGAATTAAAACTATTCATGACTTTTCGCTATATTAAATAAGTTGAGAAATATTTATAAGAAAATTTCTGATAATTTTTATTTGAAATTTTTAATTCTCACAAAAAGTATTGCCAAAAAATATATTCGCAATGAATATAAAGAAATCAATTCTTATATAATAAATGAAAAAAATAATTAATATAAGAATAAAGTTTTGCCAAAATTCTTGTGAAATATTCTTGATGTGAACAATGGATCCGCTCTGGTATATCAAGAACAACATAACACTTGATAATGCGAACCAGACAACAACGGTGCCACCGCTGGAGGCACTTCCCTTCTGGCCCTTCCAAGTGATTCTGATAGTACTATACTCTATAACAGCAGTGATTTCATTGTCGTTTAATATCATAACAATAATTGTTTTGTTGAAATCGGAAAGAATTTCATCAGAAATCTGGAAGTTTTTGGTCAACCTATCTGTAACAGACATCACCATGGCTATTTTTAGCATCCCGGTAATTACATCATGTTTAGAACAAGCAGATATTTATCATTTTTCTTATAGTTCACCTATACTGGGTTCATGCTGGGCCGTTGGATCTTTCCGCCAATACTCTGTCCATTAGTCCAATTCGCACAGTTATGTTCAGTCTATGTGTCTGTTTGGACGTTGACTTTAATTGGTTTCGAAAGGTTTGAAAACAATCCGTAATTTTTGGAAAACATATTTTTAAATAAGAAATAATAGGATGTAATCAACAAATATTAATATTAAAGTATAGATTAACGCAATGGCATTGAAAACTATTTCATCTTTTCTTTTATAATACAGTCTATTATTAAAAACTAATTTTAAAAACTAAGTTTAAGCACTGATTAGTTGTTATAGACTTTCTTATCTAACAATCAGCAGACTATCTCTGCTATTTTAAAAGTAGCCTGACCTTTCTTTATTAGTGAGCCAGGGAAGTTCCCCTCTATAGGAGATAAATTCTAGTGTTTCGCAATCAAAATAATTATTAGATGTCTATCAAATAAAGAGATGAGCAAGTGCTACAATTTCATGGTTAATTTTAGAAATATTTTTTCACAACATATAGATAGGGTCAAATTAATTATCGGATTCTGTTGACACCTTCGGGTGTGATGATAGTGAGGGTTCAATAAGTCTGAAAAAGTAACTATAAAATGACATATTTATATAAAATTAATTTTTTGGCTAAATACCCTTGCGCATATACCATCTAAAAACTTTCTTCAATTTGCTGTTGGAATTAGTTAGAGTGCATTTTGAGATAATATATCAAACACATTGAATAGTTCTGACCTTAACTGACCTGTCTATAACATTCACATTGAAATGACCTCATTATTAAATTTGCCTCTTTTCACCCTTTTTAAGAGTGACCCTGGCTTTTGAAATCTTGACACACACTATAATTTATCAGAATTTCATCTTGACACTAATAATAAATTTGAACTTTCTGATTAACAACCTCATAAAATGAACCTTTACTTCTGAAAAGTCTATAAATATTGGGTTCAACACAAGAATTCTTACATTAATTTCATTTTCGTATATAGTTTTGAAATTCAAATCTAAATAAATAATTTAAATGAATTCAAATAACATAAGAATTTAAATGAAATTGTGATCTTGATAAAATAGAATTGAAATGTACAATCTTGATCATAGAATAAGAGTCTGGGTATGCCAATAGTGTTGTTGTCCAGACTTTTGTTGATATTTTTTTTATAATTGACAATAATTACAGTCATTTTCATTCACTCTTATAATCAAAATCAAGTGTGAAGTGAATCGAACTCAAAGAGCGACTCAAACAGTGAAACAATTTAAACCATTAGTTCTTTATCATAAATGCGCTGATAGTTGTAGTCTGACAACCAAACTATTATATAATTTGTACTTGGCATTGCTTTCAAATAATCTTAAGGCTTTGTTAAATGTTTCTAGAGGGAGGGAGGGTGGGGGAGAGAGATCACGTTTATCCAGGTCAGATAAACGTGATGTCTTTTCTTTAATACATAAAATAAATGATTTCTCGGATTCATTTGAAATTCAATTCCAGAGATAAATTGAATCCGTATAGAATTAAATGTAGTCAAGATAATATTATATTGATATGTATTTTATGCTTACAATGAGAAGTGCTTTACTGTCACGTTGCCGAAAATGACCATGTACAAATGAAAGACCATAACTAGTATAGTTTAATGGTAGGACCTAGCAACAAATGAAGCCTGAAATCACAGGTCAGGTTAAAAATTGTGTATAAAAGTTCATAAAATTCAATATTACGTTCAAACGCATATAAATAGTCGGTTGAGATTTTTTTAGCTTGTTATATCATCGAAATGATTAATTTTTTTTGGGAAAAAAACTTTCACCTCCGAATCAGAAGGGGGGTCAGCTCCAGCCAAAATGCTAGGGAGGTCTACTTCCTAAATCCCCATTGCCTATCTCTGCCTGAAACGAAAGAATTTGACCCTTGGACATAAGTACAAAAGATTAGTTTGAAAATAGAATACATAATAATATATGGCATCCAATGAATGCCATTTTTATATAATAATTAATATAAGAAACAGAATATTATTAAAGAAATAAAGAATATAATGGTTGCGGTATTTTATGATATAATTGGTCATTAATTCCGGTTTTAGTTTATATTAATAACTTAGCTCAGGGTAATTCTTATTTTCGATTAAGATTGTGAATAAGTAACCTAATGATTCTAGGCAAAAGCATGATCCGCCACTTTAAGCTTCCGAACTGATATTATGAGTCATTTGTTTTCATCCTGAACTGACGACCAGTATATTACCTCAGATATAGGCAATGTGGGGTACAGGAGGTAACCCCTTTGATTTCGGCTTAGGCCCCTCTGTTTTTCGGTGATTTGTTGGCGAAAACTCGAAAAAAGGGCGCTTTTAGAGAAAAAATTGATTCATTGCACCCAACCTGTCCATAATTTGTGGCTGACCCACCCTGTCGTGTGACCCATTGCCTATCTCTGATATTACTTGTACTTGACTTACAGTATATAAAGTGTGCTTCAAAACAGTCTAAACAATCACTGGTATCGACTTCAGACCAGACACTTATAGAAATAATATTTTAATGAGAAATGATGAAATGATGAGTGTCCTTTATGGAATGCACACTTATAGGTCATACAGAAAAATCCGAGTCTTTTCATCAGAACCTGTACCCAAACCGCTGACTTACAAACTTATTAGAGCTGATACTATTGGACATACTGTGCTTTAATGGCTAATTAAATATTTGTTGGATTCAGGAATATATTAATGATTCAGTTGTGTTGAGTCGATATCATTCTCGGATATAATCACTGTTTGAATGACTTCTATAGATCTTTAAACCATTTATTCAAAGGAAGACTTAAAGTGAATATAAGAGTTGGAAGAACTGAATGGGATTTTGTTTATCAAAGACGGGATTCTCAACAGAGAAGTCGGGATTATTGGCTCATATTTTTTTGTAAAGAAAGAAAAATTAAATCATTCATTCACTTCACTAAGAATTAGGTTTTATTATATAATATGATCTGAACTAAAATAATAAGTTAATTAAATTAATTCACTTTAATTAAAAAGTGAAAAAATTAATTCAACTAAATCTTAATAAAGGCATAATTGAGAACAGGGAGAGAGTATATCTCACTCATTGAGTAATTTTATACAATCATATGTTGCGCTTGACTTATGATATCATTGAGGCATTCATTTGAATAGATTTGAAAATAGTTTTATATTTTTTATTCAAATCTTATGCAAATACGTTATAATAAAAATACTAAAAACGTATATTTAATGCAAACAATATTTCATAAAGTTTTAAATTACATTATTTGCATAAAATACTGTATAATCCTCTCTTAAATCAAATGTACTGTAAATGTGTCTCAAAGTAGGCACCGAATGGTACATATGCTGAAAACATGGATGAGTTACCGAAATGAACCCCCCCTGGCCACGTCTGAAAGTGTGATAGCATTCAATGCTGATAAGAGCAAACTTTATATAGAATATGAGTTCTTAGAAATGAAGAATCTTTTTATGTTCTGAGAAATATTTATATATTTTGTGTAACACTTCAGACATCATTAAAATATAAGTTTTTTCATAAATTTGATAAAAATAAGTAAAAGAAAGCGTTTATAAACTTTTCAATACCGTATAAAATCATCTGGTTCGACTTCTGCAATCTAATGGAATAAATTATCAAGATCAGCTTTCATCTTTTCTGTATAACATTTTTGTAAATGAGTAATTTGTATTGATCTGGATTGTTTGTTTGACTTTTGAGTCGGTTTGGACGTCATTTTTCTTCGATATCTCCAGGAATTAGCCTTCAGTCAAAACTTTAGGAGAGGGGAATTTCTTATTCCAGTCCCCCCTTAGTGCTGAGCTCTGCATTGGGTTGAAATAAACTTTAGACACCAGAGAATAGGAGTATAATTGCAATCCTATTATGATTTATAATTCTATTAACTATTATGTAATGGATTTCCACACTTTAGGTGCTATAGAATAGAATTGAGAATAAATTCTATTAGAAATAGAAACTTATTATACGAATGATAACTATTTTTGGAATTTATTTTATATTCACACAAATTATTCCTTATTCTATTAAACAACCTGGTTCATTTATTTCAAAATTTCCCGAACTCAACAACGTAACTGTATATTATATACCCGGACAATTTTTATGCAATCATAAACTAGTGTAGAAAGAGGATCTACTGTGTAAATATAATGCTGCTCAACCTTGTTCAAATATGTTACTAATATTTTCATATAAATTGTTAAATCAATACTTACTTTCCTATAATCATTTGATTGACACTAATTACTGTTTTCTACAGTATTAACAAGAATTGAGCAAGTTGAACATACTTTACATCTTATATTTTTTGAAAGTATGTCTATTTAATCAATTCTTCAGATTCTGACAGATGAAACATGTTGCTTACAATGTTAGCTAAAGTACACTGGCCCAACTATTACTCAATAAACTGGTTTATATTGAGATGAATTGATGTAAACTTTTTTCTCGGAAAAAATAAGAAGAATTTCATATAATATGGAAATAGAGATAAAAAATAAAAAAAAATAGCTTTAATAAGAATTTTATTAAATTGAGAAATGCATTCAATCTTATAACTAGGGATGTGCAAGGGGTATAGATAAAATGCCCCCTGAATTTCGAAGTGGCCTTTTTCGGTGAGTTTTTGATACTCTAGGTTGCGCGAAAAATTGTGAACTAGATCCGTTGGGTTTCAAAATACCCCCTGACATTTTGAACCTTGCACATCTCTACTTATAACCCATTAAAGTTTGACCAATAAATTATCATTTTTAGTGAGCATGCTTGCGCTTATTTCATTATATTCTACAGAATATTCTAATAATAATAAATTGAAATATATTTAAAATAAATTTTTCCTCTTTT
>JAQIWA010001397.1:0-18745 GCA_034693305.1 Eueremaeus valkanovi | reverse complement strand
TCCTATAAGTGTAATGTATTATACATTTTATTAAAGTTTTTAATTAAAATTCCGTTCCAAACAACAAACTGATTAACTGTTAATATAAGTATTAAGAACTGGAAATT
The DNA here is from genome assembly GCA_034693305.1 of Eueremaeus valkanovi. NCBI lineage: Eukaryota > Metazoa > Arthropoda > Arachnida > Sarcoptiformes > Eremaeidae > Eueremaeus > Eueremaeus valkanovi. Next base: position 18,638 of record JAQIWA010001397.1, on the reverse strand, counting down.
CCTATAAATACAAAAAGTGGTGACAACTTTCAAATTGTCCTGTATCATTGGTTTATTTATTAATTAATTCAAGTTAATTATGCCATCAATTTGATTAAAAAGTTCGATCGATTAGATCATCAGTACTATTAGATTATAAAAATGCATTTGAGCTGATATTGAGATCAAGGCATAGATTGAATGTCATATTATATGGAAATGAAATGAATTATTAGATTTAATTATAACTTCAAAAAAATATCTAAAATAATCTCTGGTTTAAGGACTTTAAGAATAATAATCAGAAGAAAAACTTGAAAATACTCCATAATTATTGTCAAAAAATCATTGAAATAACGGAATTGAATACTCATTGGAAGGAAATTAGTAGTTATTAAATCTAAATCTGCAAAAACGGAATCAATTTTTATATTGGCTTTAATTCATTGTTACTATCGATAGGACGGGATAACTGAAATGGCCTTCGCTATATTCATTATGATTATAATGGAAATAAGATTTTCCTTAATTATAATACAGTATAAAAATATTAACATATTTTTGCTTATATTTTCTAAATTCCAAAACATTGTAGAAAAATACATTTGTGTATAACCAATGTACATTAATGATCATTGTAACTTTTAAGACTTATTAACTGTTCTGATTCGTAAATAAATATTATTATTATAATTATTTAGAGTATATTTATTTAGATTTAAGTATAAAAGCTATCTTTGAAATTGATATTAAGGTAAACACTCGAAGAGTAGTAATAATTATAACTAAATTCAAACGTAAAAACATTTAAACAATTGCTCAACAATTTCAACATTAAAGCACTGATAATGAAATAAAAGTTCTGAAAAAAATTCTATTGAAAATACAAACGTTAAAAATTATATGATATTGAAGTGAATAAATTTTCTGGTATTTTAAAAGAGAAAAAACTAAATAGTTAACAGAAGTGGGTCAATCGTTGAAAGGGAAAGTTTGTGCTCTCGGCCAACCACTCGTTTTAATTAGAAAAAGGAAAAAAAATCTCAAACTTATAGAGAAGAAAGTTATGAAAAATAAATTTAAACGAAATTAATATTAATTTTAGTTATGAAACGACTAAATGTTATCCGTATTTGTGTTTTATCGACGAATGTCTGTCTCAGCAAAAGTTTTATAACTGAATAAAATTACTATTTATTATGAAATGTATTTTTATTTTCATTTCAAATTAATCGTATGTTGACATTGAAAATAATATGAAAACTGGAAAAACCAACACTTTTTGTGTCAAAAATCATGTGTTTATTCAGACATTGAATAAAAGTGTTCAAATTAACCTGATTCAATTTAAGCCAATATACAGTTAAGGAGTTCGACACAACTAATATCCAGTTCAACAGTTCCGTTGACTTATTGATTAATTTTTTTGAATTTGACTTTTAATTGAAATTTTGAAATCAATATTATTTTGTGAGATGAGAGCTGACAGAGTGTCCAATACTGCTGAGCTGTGGAGGTGGGACACAAGTACAATGAACAGTGAAGTGGCCTAGTTGAGATATTTAATTGGCCTGAGGGTTATATTGACCTTTTTCGCCAAGGGTACTTCAAGAGTTGGAAGCATTTTAGTTTAACCTCATCCTAATCTAGCAAACCATAAATACTTCAGTAGAATATCGTTTATAAAAATGTTTCGCTTATTTTTCATGAAAACAAATTCTGCTGGTTATCAACTTTGAATATAAAACGGGTTAATTGCTGTCGACTTTGTTTTCGATTTTATTGTTGGCTCAAATCATTAATTTTTTAAAATGATATTAAGGACAAATAATATAATAATAATAATGCAAAACGAATACAATTTAATGACTTACATGAATGGGTCAGATATTGGGTGAAACAGAAGTCAAATATTCGGTTAATCAAAGTCTAACTCCAAGAGACGACTCAGAGTATTGTGCAATCGTTTTATACAATCTTTTCGTCTGTAAATATAAATAAGTAAATAAATAATAATAAAGAATAGATTTCTTTTCGACATAAGTAATAAATAATATTAACGACTAATATATTATTCAGAAACAGATTTAATTCAGAATAATTGCACTTTTTTTGCTTATTTGCGAACCAATTGAAAGTTTGGTTAAATATAAGAATGATACAATGAAAAAAAGTTTTTGTTGTGCCTAACGAACAATTTCATCAGATTGTCTTAATGTACGTCACAATACTGTGCTATAATATAAAAGATTGTTTGGATGATCCAACGTCTCTGCCCTTTCATAATTGGTTTTGCAATCGAGTCATTGCAAGAGATAATTAAGACTTGAAATGAGGTTTACATTCAAAATACAGAATTCATTCCTTTTTTAATTCATTCATTCGATTGAAGAAAACAAATAAACATTTGTGAAGACGAGTAAAAGTAAAATACTGTATATTATTGAAAGCAAATCCAAAGCTAAATCAGTGAACAGTCTGTACAGTACTCTTATTTTTATTTATAAATTGAGCACTGGATTTGATAGTGAAATTTTGGCCATACTAATTGAGCAAGTTAAAAAGTTTATACTGTATTGACCTAAAGATAAATTTTAATTTATTTTTATTTAAACTGAACTTTAAATTATTTAAATATATTTTACTTATCAAACAATTTATAAATTATCAAAAAATTTTATTACTTTATCTTCTATTACGTTATCATAAGATCACAATTGAATAAAACAATTTAATTGCTATTTATTTGAAAACATATTTGACTGCATTGTCTGAAAGTGTTTATATTCAATGTGAGACTCAGTTTAACGCTATTATTAAAATCACTAATTTTCGTAATACTCATAAAACGAGTCATAAATTTGAGTTATCAATGCTATGCTCAAATAATATTAGGGATGTCCAAGCTCAGCGTGGGGGTAGGTAAAATGGCGGGCAATAAATAGACGCCTAAAAACAGGGTTTGACAAAAAAATCGGCCTTTTTGGCCCAAATTAGGCTAAATCCAGTTAAATTAAGCTGAATTTAGCCTTAATTATTGTTCATTTGGCACAAATTCTGACAATTTCGGTGAAAATCGGACAAAAATGGCGACCAAACCACCATTTTCTCTTATATCGGGGCAAAAAGTCTTGAAGATTTGGCTCCGGCTCAAAAACCTAGGGAGTATTTTGCCGATTTTCAAAATCTAGGGGGTATTTTGGCTATACCCCATTGGCCATCCCTTAGATAATATCCAGATAAAACAACTTTCCACTGACTATTCGTTTTCATACTGTATTATAGAGTAAAACCTTTTGCCAATCATTAAAAACAATGAAATATTTATCACAGAATAAAATGGAAGCGATAGTCAGGTTCGCCCACAGCTTCACAATTGATATAATGTCTAATAGAAGTAAACCTGATTTCGTCTATTTTATGCCCTTATCTCTAAAAGCAAATGAACTGCATTCCAGTCCTTTCGAAAAACTTAGTGAAATTGAATTTAATATTTTATAATTTTTTTTTTCTATGAAAAATATACAAAAAAATGCGAACTTTCATATGAAATAACTTTTCATAAATCACTAAATGGTTTGATTTTAAATTATTTCTAATAATTTTTGATATGAAATGATATGAATATTCGAAACATTTGCTAAACTATACAATACAATAATTAATATAGAAACAATCTAGTTAAGTTAGATTAAATTAAAAATTAGATCATACTGTATGATTCATCCAGATTACTCATTGGATTGTACACTGTATAATTAAGATAATTACCTGAAGTATCAATGTCCTTTTCAGAGATGATCAGAAATAAACTACTTTTAAGAATAATTTATTAATTGTGTCGATGAGTGACAAACATTGAACAATAAATATTTGACTGAATATATCACTTAAATAGAAAACGATTGTCAAAATCAAAACAAGCCTTTAAAAAGCAATTTCAATGATTAAGACCCAGAATAGAAGTTAAGTTTAAGAACGATAATAAAGATCTGATTCATACACATTGAAAGCCAATAATTTTATATAAATAAAAGCGCATCCAATGTATGCGCAGTGAAAGTAAAGAAAAAAATATAATTAAGTCTGGATTTCCAGTAACGATGAAAATCGATGCCAGGTTTGGATGTGACGTAAAATAGTATTTTGTTGAATACAAGCAAAAACTGACTGAACGACTGAACAATTATGTTGAATAAGTATTAGCTCGTGTGTACTAAGTAGTATAGCCTTGAATATTGCATCAAAGAACCAAAGGTACTAGCCCCGGGGCAATCGGCGTTAGTATTAGCAGAACTGAACCTTTTGGCTAAGATTTGAGCTAACATTTGAGCTAACTGAACAGGCTGCTACAGGCACAAAAGGTAGACCTAACGTGTCTCTCATATTCTGCAATTGAGTTTCATTTTACTTTATAAGAGATATTCGGATAATAAAAGCGATAAAAAGCCTGTTTTTAATGATCTTTTGAGATCGAAAGTTCAGTACAAGTGTTACACAAAATAAGAAATCATTGAACACTGCAGTAGAAACTTATGAAACTTCAAGTATCAAAATGTTTACATTGGTTTCAGTTATAAACTTCGATAATCGGTGTGAGAACACACAACTCATTCAAAGTTTTGTTAACACTTTTTCAATACTTTTTTTATAAATTAGATAATTAAAAGGACTTTAAATTATTTTATTGATTGAAATAAAATACGTTTTTTTAACTTTTTATTTATAACATTTAAATTGGACTGAATATGAATTCACATTAATTGAATTGTTAACAAATCTGTGCAATGGTTACCAAATATTTTTGTTAGTATTCTTTACATTGAAAATGAGTAAAGATTTCATTTTTTGATCATTTAAGTCAAAGGTCAGCATTCCTGCATTTATAGATATGCTCAGAGGGATGGGTCAAAATGCCAACTGGGTTTGGAGCCAACGAACCATATATTGATATCTAATCATTTTGAAAATACGAATCAAAGTCAAACTCAAAGCAAAGTCAAACTCAAAGCAAAGTCAAACTCAATTTGATCTTAGGTTTAGATTTATTCTTATATTTCTGTAGCAATGCTTTAGTTATCCGAAGTTTTATATAATATTACTGAATGCACTTAAATATGAAGTTGAGCAAAGATCCCGGGTCTAGCAAGATACCCTAAATCAATTTTGAGGCCGATGTTAGACCACTTGTGCTAGACCTCAGATGTATTATGCCCCTGATAATCGCTGGTAGACTTTTATAATATGATTAAACAAATGCATATTTTTTTAAATAGAAATGTTTTTAGAAATAAATTCTTCCGATAATTATAAAAAATTGAGTTAAGCGTAATTATTTTTTCTTTTGATGAAAAGCTTGAATGACTGCTTAAATTAGAGAGTTTTCCAATCATTTAATTATTTTGAATGTCATTAAAAAGTTCGATGGATTCCCAGAAATATTGACAAAATTTCCAAATAATGTCTATACAAATATTGAAATGAAAACAATAGAGTATTTTGAATAACAATTGAAATTACAATTATAGCAAACATTAAGAATTTTAATTCATTTTAAATACAAAATTAATTTTGTCTTTCATTTATTGTCGTAATTGTGCTGACACTGTCGTCAAAGTTGTTTTTTTAAATTATTTTAAAAATAAAATAATTAATTCTCTTTAAAAAAAAGAAATCATTTTATATGGAATTCAAAATTAAACTCAATTTCAATGCATTTTATTTATATTTCTAATTAATTTGAAATAATTATTCAAATTAACGATTATTTGTATAAAAATAAATAAAATCCTTTACTTACAGGAATTTAAAATTGAAGGAAAGTTTTTCGGAATTATTTTCGTGGAATCCTATCATTCAATTGATAAGCAATGAATAGAGATTTAGTTTTCATTCATAGTTACCAATAATATAATAGTTATCAATCAAATCGATTCAAATTATAGAATTATCAAAATAATATTGTTTATGACGTTAACAGAGATTATTGTCAATAAAGAGTTAACTTTTGAAAAGCTTTGTAAAATGAAATTATTTTCGTATAAAAGTCGAGAATTACCAGAATATACTCTATTCTTATTGTATTACTTTCTCTTGTATTTCAGATTTTTCCAAATAATTATTATTCAATTGCTTTATAGAGAATAAAATGAGAAATTACCTAAAATCTGCCCTGGCTAGATGCCTTATAATTTTAAGTATATTTAACCAACTTTATACTACACTATACCCTGTGTCGTATTGAAGATGAAGGAAAGCAGTAAAATATAACATAGTTTAATAGCTGACCCTCTTTAGCATCAAAAAAGTATATTTTAATTAAAGTGTTATTCAATTCAGGAATTGATACAAAAGTCAATTCAAATAAATCTTTTGATCCTTGAGTTACAAAAGTGTAAACAAGATTTAAAATCGGTAACTGAAGGAACATACAAGGGTAAGGGTAAGGGTGTATTCCCCTTCACATCTATTAGTGTACGTACAGTAGTGCAACATTATCTCATCAATCATCACAAGTACTTTTGATTTTTTTATTTGCAGTCATTTTGATGACAGGCTGTTTCATAATAGAAATACGAATTAATATTAAATAAGTCATTAAATCAATAATTTCTTTGAATTTCTTTATTTAATTTTATTTCGTTTATATAAATGCAAAGAAATTGAATAAAAATAATAATAAAGTTATAAAACAATAATTAAAATATAGTTTACAACAAAAATATGTCAATTCATGTCCTAAAGAATGTATTGATGTCTGTCTGGTATTATCACTAAACCAGTGACAAATCAAATGAAGCGATCGTTTATTGCACTTTAGATTCAATAAATATAAAAATAATATTCAAAATAAATTCAAAACAAGTTTTTAAAAAATGCCAAATAATTGAATGAATCATTCGATAGGAATATAAGTTATTATATTATGTGAGCATTAGTTGCCTATTCAGTGCTAATCAGCGCATATGAGTCACAAAAGTGCAGAAAATGTATATTATTTTGGTTTAGAAAAAGTGAGAATTTTTTGAAAATATGTTAAAATTCTTTTATTTTTGATAATTGTTTGAAAGTTAAGACTAATTAAAATCGAAGTCTACTCAACAACATGAATGGCACTTACAGTACAGTACTGTACAGTAGAGCAGTCTAATCAAAATGAAAAATAAAATGTTCAACAAATTTGGGTTTTATTACAGTATAACTAATAGAAGGTCTTCAGAGTGACCCGAATGGTTCGGATCAAATGGGGTTCAAAGGTCTCCGATATGTTAGCAAAATATGAATAGAGCGGACAGTCGTTACGAAGGGATTGGAAAATAATGTTTTGTACGAATAGAGCGAAGAATTTTATAATTGAATAGAACTTCCAGTAATTGACTAACTTTTTCAAAAGCATAGCCAGAGATGTGCAAAGGGGGGGATATATAGTAATAGCCATGACCTGAACCCTGGGCTCAATATCTTTATTAGATTTTTAATATACTGTATGATTCATACAGTGAGTACTGGTTTAGCCGTAAGTTTGAATTCCTTTACAATTCTAACCCAGTTTTGAGTTTCTATTAATCCTCGTTTGAGCCGAACCTACATTGGATGGAGTGGTAGCACATATGCTCTGCTCTGGTCTGAACTAAACCACATTATAAGGCAATTACAGTATATATAATGAATTGTTTGACAACTATTTGAGAATCGATTCATTCAATTGACCGAAAGATTGATTTTCTTGAGGAACGAATCCATTTCCTTTTGATACTCTTCCGGGTACTTCAGCAGATGTCCCACATGTGAAGAGCTGTCGAAGCACTTCCAGAACACTTCAATGTTGTTCCTCTGCCAGCTCTGCATGACCCGGCGGTTGGCCTCAGGGTTGCCGACCACATCGTCGTGCGATACCAACAGAAGACTCGGACATCGAATCACATTATTCTTGAAGGCATGGGATGAGGCCATGTAGTGCTTCGTCGCAATCGAGTGAAACACTTTCATATGAGCCGTAATGTAGTTCTTAAGCACTGCTCTGAGCACTCGGTTCTTGACTACGGCTCGGGAAAGACCGTTGGGTATGGCCTCCATGTCTGCGCCCGAATCACATATCACTCCTTTGACTCCTTTAAGCATAGATTGAAGAATAGGTTTGTTCTCCTTCTTCTCCATCTCAACCAACACTTCCCCGAACTGATAGCACCCGACGGAGAAGGCGTGGATCACTATTTGCGGGTATTCTCTGATCTTATCGTTCATGAAATGCAATACATTTTTGGCTACTTTTTGGGAACCACTCATCGGTAACAGCAGTTCCAATGGACTGGTCTTTACAGTCAACACATCGAAGCCGTGTTTGAAATACAATTCTCTATTGATTTGCAAAATGTTATCATTTGTTAGGAATGGGATCCGAATGTGAGAAGAGATGCGAACAAACCTATACTTCTCCAGATGTTTCTCCTGCGCCAACATCCAGGCAAATAGCACTGCCAGAGGACGGGTAGGCTTTTGCTCCTGATTCTCATTGGGTTCGGCCACTGGTCTGGGATGACAGTAGCGTAGAGTCAGGTTCTTATTGACCACAAGTCTGTCGACTCCTTTGTTTGCGGACTATATTCAGACAATTAGTTTAGAAATTATTTTGCATTCAATTCATTGGAAACACATTTAAACTGATTTTTAAGTTTCGCTTCAATTGAATGTCAATCCGAAGCAGAACTCAATTGTCTGCACACTTACGGCAATCGATGTTTTGCTCAGTCTTTGGACATAATTAGTAGAAATCGGCGAAAGTCTCAGACATTGACTCGAATTAAACGAATTGAATAAAAATGTTTTCGAAAATCCAATCAATTGTCTCATTGTTTGCGATTCACTCAAACTTACTATAAATCCAATTCAATTCAAATATTTGCTACAAATTATTCAACTCTTAGTTATTGTGAAATCAAATCAAAAATTTAATGAATGAATGAATGAATGATTGATTGAAATAAAATTTGTTTTAATTTCGTTTCAATTAATAACATATAAACAAAACCTTAATATCGATCCAAACGTCTCACTACTAGTGAGTCACTACACATAGGCTATCAGTACTAATGTAAACAAACCAACAAAACAGTAACAAATGGTCGATGCTTTTAAAATACCCCCGGGCTACTGCTGGGCTACTAGTACAGTATAATGTTGCTGTAATTGCCAATTGAGAAATCATTTAATTCTTAAATTAGAACAAATATCTAATCAATAGTACACACAATCTGAGAGAACCAAATAAAAGAGGAGATAAAGGGGTTGAAAAGAATATGACCAAGATTACCAGGATTATTAATGTTGATACAGTATAGTATACTGAGTATACGGTTAGAATAGGAGAACATAAGGAAGACAATTATGATAGCTTCAAATGGAATAATCCAAGGTTAGTATTAATCGACTATTGTTTGGTGAGAATTCATTAATTGTATGCTTAGTATTGTTGTACTAAAACATGAACTTAAATCCGGTTAAGGAATACCCTAACCAACTAACCCAATATGATTTGACTGGATTATATGATTTTATTAAACTTGCTTATTGTCTGATGTCATATGAATACAGTTACTGTAGGCCTGATTTGTGAGCACTGATCTATTGGGCTAATAACTCTATAGCCAGACCGATAAGATTTGACAGTTTTATCATTTTATTATTGAATACGTTTATACGAAATGAAAAATAAATGGCAATTAATTTCTCAAACTTTTTATTCAATTCGTAAATAAAAAATAATTTCGTTAATAATTATTTATTTTCTTTAATTAATATAATATATAAATGTGTGAAATATTTATAGGAATTAAAGTTTTGTTCAAATAATACTCGGTTTCAGTCATAAGAATGATAACAAATATATTATAATATACTGTAATTCACTGTAAGTTAACAATCAATTCAAACAACAATATTAAACGTGTTTAATGACTAGATAGGCTGTAACCGCACCGACAGTATAGCCGGTCATAATGTCGGACCAGTGGTGCCAATAATTAATTCCTTGAGTAAAACCAGGTATTAATCCGATTATGAAAACCAGAAATTGTATCAAAAGTATTGAATTAGTCTTTGAGTTCAATCGATAATAAATGTATAAAATTATATAAAACGCCGAATAAGTGCCGACCGATGAGTGCCCGGAATAGAAGGACATTCGCGACTCCTTCACCAGTTTTGGGACCGAATTATTGCAGACAAAGTGCGCCACATATGCACTCTCCGACTCGCAGTAATGTCTGGCCTTACAAATGCCTGTCCAAACATATAACCAATAATTAGTGATTAATTCATAAATTAATGCTTTTGTCAAACAATCGGATATTTGTGACAAAAATGTTATTAAATATACATTTTTTGATTATTTTATATATAAGTTAGAAAAACATTTATTTTAGATATTTTAGACAGGCTACATTTTAACCGGCTAACCAGTTGTGCCGGATTATTATCATAAATTTAGTTGAGCTTTAAATTAGTTTTATTTACTTATAAATAGATTTAAAGATAATTAGATTAAAAGTGAAATAATGTTTAGAAAAATGAATAATCAATTGATTCATACCTTCTATAGAATTAGGTCTCAATCTTCCGAAATATGTTTTGCAGAATAAGACCAAAATAAAGGTCAAAACGATTCCCAAATAAAATTGCTTTAACTTTGAATAAATCAATGCTTTGTCGGAATTGTTTCCCACTTTTAATTCAATAGCTATTATGAAACTAATGGGTATTATCAGTGCAAATGTCAATAAGTAAGGCATTCGTATAATCATCGGATAATAGGGTTTGCAAATCGATTTGTCGTTGCAGTCAAAGCCCCTCTCATTTGGGTTCACGTATTTGAATAGCAGTATAGCTATCACTGACAACAAAAATAGGTTCAGAGTTGAAATTCGCATTTTTACCACTTGTGCTAGAACTAGGATGAATAGAATATAACCTGATCTTTTGATCGTATTCAAACCTAGACTAATACAACTAGATAACTCGATTTAAAATGTGAATGGATCATCTGATAAATTAAATGTCAATACAGAGCACGTGCTTCGGTTGTCATAGCAATGCATTTAAATATTACACTCTTTGCTGACGTCTTTATGGCTATATTTAAAGTTTTAGCGCTAAAGGTATAGATTTAATTGTAATTATAAACCGGATTATTATTTAAAATTATGGCAAACGACTAAATAATAGAAATAAAGTTATTTTAAAAGATTTTATGGTTTTCCTTATACTGTACTCTGATTTGCAAATATAATGTTAAGTTTGATAACGACATCCACTGATTGTCAGCAATACGTGTAATACAGTCAACAGATTGACTGTAATAATTAAGAGACAGACTTTAGTTGTAAAGTATTGTCAAAATCAGTTGCATTTCTGTGAACGGTATGAGAGGAATGAATGTCAATTTTTGCTGTATTTTGATTCAAGATCCAAATATTGACAAATCATTGCTCGCAAATCATTCACTTTATTTGAATTATATATTATAACAATCATCCGAACAGAGTGTTGACTAATATGAACGAAATCATAATTAAGTAATTAAAGACAACATTATTATTAAATTTAATATATTTTTCATCATTTTATTTAACAATAATGTCTACATATTTTGCTTTCCTATTATACAACAGTATATAACAGTGTATAACATGTTTGAAAATAGATTTGACTTTCGGCACAACAAATATAACGAATGACTTTAACAAAAGTTTGGAAATGAATTTATTCAAAGCAAACTGAGCTCTCTTTAAATACTGGTATAATCAAAAATATCCAGAATCATCTACTAACTAGTGAGTACATCTATTAGCTATGATATCATCGATAAAAATGATAAAATAGAATAAAATGTCATAAAAATCACTTTATAACAAATATATGACAATAGGCACTCGATTTACCTTGATTTGGATTATAAATTCCTTAATCTAGCTCATATTGCAAATGGACATAAAAGCTTTTATTCTCATATTTTTTTGGGGAATTCTGGAAATTCTTAATTTGTTTGTTGTTTTGCAAAGAAAATAAGAGACAATATTTGATGATTAAGTTGGATGTTATCTAAAGTCAAATATAATTAAAGTAATTCAATATCAAAACCAATTTGAATGCAATCATTAAATCTTTTATCGAAAGCAAAAATATATGTTTTGTACCCTTATATACATTCTGTACACTACGATGCAGTAATGACATAATCGTTGTTGTCATCCATTTATGTAAAGATAATAGAGTTTTACTGATAAGTCACTCGAACCCACTCAAAGACAAGTTGGTCAGCATTTGTTTGCTTTTCCTTTAATATTAATATTTATATTCTACCAAATATCAAACCATTTTTATTGTTTGCAAAATTAAACAGTGTTGTAGACCAGTGATGCCGAAGGATAGGAATCTTATCTAAATATCACCTGGAATAGCAAAACGCCCAGTTTAGCTTATTTCTCAATACAAGCACATTTTCACTATTGTTTGAGATTTCTTTGTGAAGGCATTTGACCTTTCAGTGCATATAATCTTCAAATGTCTCTATTCATTGATTTATCCGAATTAATGCATTTATAATAATTATTACTCATATTTCATGTGATATTATATCTGGTAATCGAAATGAATATTTCAATAATGATATTAATGAATGCAAATTGATATGCTTTGAGAGAGGTATTGCATAAATGTCTCGGAATATTGAAAATAGACAAAACATTAATCTAAGGAAATCTCAAAACTAAATGAACTGATTTGTGAGATTAGGACTTGAAGTTCAAACTGACAATGAGTGCCAATGAGTCTCAATTAAGTTGCACATTCACTTTGATTGGCACCATTTCACCCAGTCTACATTAGAAGTAGCCGCAAGTTCTCAACTATTCCTGTCTTCAATCTATCGATTCAATTCATTAGTTGTTTTGGCGATTAATCTCATTTTCTTTATGACTTGTTTTTGAATTTTTATTTCTCAACATTTCTTTCATGTCTTAAAAGTTCAATAACTTTAAAAAATAAATTAAATTTCATCTTAAGCTTAACATTACATACAGTACTCTGCAGTGAATTCCTTATAATATAACAATAAATTATAAAAATATTAGAAAAATGTTAGTTTGTCTGTACTCTGCATACATTCACATTAAAGTGTTATTCATATTAATATAACTCCGATTCGATTAGTGTAGTGTTCAAACTCTCACTGCTATTATACTTATTACTAATAAAGCTCTTGTTCATATTTATAAACTATTGAAAGATCACATTTCAATTGTATAATCATTTAATGTTTTATCTCGAGTGCACACAACGGAAAAGTGCTCACACTTTATATTAATGCTATTTTCAATTACTTTTATTAATTATTTTAATGTAAATAATGATAAATCAGATGAAGTCATAGAAACTCAATTCAGTGTATCTTCAAAACCAACGACTTATAGAGTTTGTTGGACACAAACCTCAACTCAATTAATGAGCGCAAAGCTCTGAATCTGTAATTAATTGTTGTAAATGTACTTTTGAGAGGAATGTGAACAATGTATATCATATAAAAATCTGACACAAATGTGGAGTAAAATAATTCTGTTGACTGAGATTTTAATATTAATAGTGACAGCAGTGTTGGTCTGGCTGTTCGACTGGCAGGGAATCCAAGTCATTGCTATCATTGTTGTCATTTTGGTTCTTATATTCATCACTGGATTTATTGCTATTAAAAATCGGTATAAAATAATTGATTCAATTTTGTCAATAATTTATTTATCAAACAAAATATTTTTATTGTTTTAGTCAATGATTCAATTCTTCAAAATTTAATCTAAACTACAGTATGATATAAATAGTAACTGTACTGTACAGTGTATACTATTGTTAAGGAATTCCAAAGGGATAGATACTGCACAGGGTATAAAACAGTATATAATTTATCAAATAAATTGAATCATTCACTTAATCCCTTTGTTGTCGACCCAAATACCCACGATTTGGACGACCTGTTGATCCCTAATCCCAATTAGTTTTAATATTAATTGAATTAAATTTAACCGAAATTATTATAAATGACAGTAAAGACAAATCAGTGCAGAAGCCGAGCACAAACATTGAGGCCAGTTGTGAGTCAATGATTGCCTCCAATGCCAATACCAATACATGTGCAGCCGATGTGAGCCGAAGACAGGCCATTGCAAGCCCTGTGAGCGACGACTCTGTGGTCTTAGAGCAGTCATACTTCTCACCACAGATTGTGAGTGCAGTCATCGAGAATGAAGACAAGAGTAGAGACTCTTTGATTGAGAACAATGAAGTGCCGCCCAGTTATGAAGAGGCCAAGCATTTGCCCGAATTTACACCTAATAGATGATCAATCAGTTCAGTCACTATTAATACTGCACTCAATAGTAAATTAATTATTTCTATGAATTATATGTGAAATAATTGTAAATAAAATTTTATTTGATTTTAAATAATTATATAATATATTCGAATAATAAGTATTTTTATAATTGATTTCAATTTTATTTTTAGTTTATATAAAAATTGAGCCATTCTTAAGATAACTAAACCTTTATTAATATCCCTTTCCTATCATCGAAACAAACCATAATGTTATGTAAAGTTTTAATAAATAACTTATTCTTTTAAATTGTATAGAATTATTTTGAGCAAGGCCATTTGCTTGCAGCACATATCATGTAGCGCTCTGCCTGACTCGAGAGTCTTGTCTCTGGAATGTACTGTAGTTTCAGTAATGGTTAGAACAGTTGTGCAATCTTTTCATTATTAAGTAATGTCTGCACTATTTAAGATCCGGTTTATAGTGATAGCATGTACCAGTACATACTGAACTAGGTAAACTCATTGCTATATTTTTAAAGTATATATACTTATGTGTTATTCGACTCCAAAGAATTTCAAAGAATTCTTGTCGACTGAATGTATCAAATTTACACTGTTATAGCGTCGGAAAGTTTACCTGTATACTGTATGGTGCAGAGATAGGCAATGGGTCCGACGACAGGGGTGGAGGTCAGCTACAAATATTGGCCAGGGGTATAAGGGGATGTTAGAGAATTGCCATATGAAATACATAAAATGCAATATTACGTTCAAATGCGTGTAAAATCGCACTGGTACGATTGTTTACCTTGTTATATTATCGAAATGATAAATTTTTTGGAATTTTGGCGTACATTTGGAAATTTCGCCTCCGAATAAAGGGTAAGTCCGTCGCTCCGCGACAAAACAGAGGGGGTCAGCCTCAGCCAAATTCCTAGGGGTCTACCCCATCCCCCCAATTGCCTACCTCTGATATGATGTGAATGCATTATTGCCGCTTCAGTCAAATCATATATCATTTGATTTTTAATATTGAAAACATGGAAAAAGTCAGACTAGCATTAAAATCGACTAATTGAGAATGGTCAAATGGTCAAATACATCAGAATTGACGGCTTTTTGGCTAATCTATTGGAATCATATACTGTACTCACTTTTTATTTGCCAATTGTTTTATGAATTCTATAAGATTTTTAATTTTATAAATCGATATAATTTTTTAATTCAAAAAGTTTAGAGAAAAGAATAAAATCATTGAAATCTAAAAAGTAGTTGAAATGAAAACATTTGAGACATTATTTTCTTTTATGTTTCTGAAGTTTAATACACTATTAATACAAATTGGAAATAATATTGAATAATAATAATAATGATGTTATATATCGATCCCAATACTGATGAACAAAATCTATTAGCAATTTATGCAAATTATAGTTAGTATGCGATTCTGTCGTCCGTTTCGATGCGTATGAGTCGATCTGCTCTATAAAACTGTTTGTCATTTAATTAATTACGAGAATTAAAGAATAGAAATAAATTGTCATTTTTTCACATTATTTTCATTTCATGTAATCTGTTAATCGAGTGATTTGTGTTGTTTGCCATAAATGTGTTTATTATTCGTTTGAAAATCTATGGTTACTTTCATAGTGTATGCGAAAACAGAGTATTTTAACAATAAGACCGATACTAATAGTGAAACTTTGTTTAGTTTTCATGTATTATATTATAGAAATTGTTTGAATACAAATAAGCGTTGGTAGCAATTATTGACTGTTCTTGTTCTACATATACAGTACAGTAGAGTACAATACAATACAGAATCTATATATCAATACCAGAATAGATGTTTGTATATCAATATTCTTAACGGAATTAAAGAATTCAATTTCACTGTATTATACCGCAGATGAATGCGATGTAGACTTCAATGACAATGAATATTATTATTATTATTATTACTTTTCAGACATTTACTTATAATGACGTTACTCTTAAAATTTTTCCAGTTTTCGTGTAAAAGTTTTTTGATTTTTAGACGAAATTATATGGATTTCTAATTAATGATACGTAAAAATAAAATAAAGTTGAATAGTGTGTAGAGTTGTCACGAAATATATTAAAATTATGGGCAATAATGTGACGACAACTCCAGTGGAGAGAATAGAAATCGATGCGAATAATGATGATATCGACGACAATGATGTTCACTATAGGAATCATAAAATTAATGACTCGACGATAGATGAAACTCAAAAGCAAACCGAATATTCACAACAGTATCCGAATGAGGAATACAGTGAACAGTGGAATAATTTTAGTCATCCGTACACGGGTTAGTCATATACTGTATCTTAATTGGCTTTCATGAGTAGATTAAGTTTTTGAATATTAATTAAAAGTTATTAAAACTATTTTTATTATATTTTAATTTATTTGAAATAAATTTTTATTTAATATATTTTTGCGGTTCTATTGACTGCGATATTATAAATGAAGAATATTCTGAGTATTGTTAAGA
Source organism: Eueremaeus valkanovi (assembly GCA_034693305.1). Lineage (NCBI taxonomy): Eukaryota > Metazoa > Arthropoda > Arachnida > Sarcoptiformes > Eremaeidae > Eueremaeus > Eueremaeus valkanovi. The sequence goes on along the minus strand of JAQIWA010001397.1, from coordinate 1,777 downwards.
ATTCTAAATAAAAGAGAAAATATCAATAATTTTGTGTTAATTATGTATAAAATTGTAAAATTGACCCAATTATTGAAAAAGTTTAAGCTGGCTAAAAGTATTCATATATTTATTTAATAATTTTTATTTTAATTAAACTGATTTAAATGTGTGAACAGGGTACGACCAAGATACAAATAAGGAACAGATATACCCAAATGAATTGCCAATCGATACGATTATACCTGAAGAAGACATGAATACTGTTCCGAACGAATACCTTGAAGAGAGCAGTGATGTGTTGAATGATTTGAAAGACAACAATCCTTTGATTGATTTTAGTGAAAGTCGTTTAACTCCTTCGCCAATCAAGAGAACGCCAATCCTTACTAAAGCCCAGAGTTTGCCGGTTATGGTCCACACTATTGATGCAAATAATGGGATCAAAGATATCGATGACTTAGAGAGCATTGAAAGCGGATCTAAACTAACGCTGAATGACGTTAAAAATGATTCAGAAGATGTCATTCAAGAGTTAATCAAATTGAATATTGATTTGGAAGAGAGCCAGGATAAATATTTTCATAACTATCGTAAGAGAGGACAATCCTGGAGTAATTGGGATAATACCAACCATGGTGAGCTGAAGGCTGAGGTTAGTTTTCAATTGTAGTCAAAATTGATTCCGATTTTAGTAATTCATAACTTTACTGATAGTCAAGTTTAAGCAGTTTTTCACGTCCGGCCTCTATTAATGATAGTCAGGGTCTTAAAACAAAGTCCTATACCGCACCTGAAACAAGAGGACAAATAGATAATGCCATTGAATGGCTCGCAAAACAGGTTAGTTTGCAATTGTTTTTTAGTATAATTATAATAAAGAACATGGCTATTATAGTACTACCCAGAACAATTATTGCTCGTTTATTACAAAGCTTATTTTGAAACAAGATTTAAATATTTCGCTTGAATTGTATCGAATCCTTAATTAAGAATATAAACTATTTTATTACATAAGCAAATGTATGTTCTTTAATGCCTCATATTTGGATACTACCTTGATTATATTTTTGGAACAAATGTACCCGAAATTAGTATTTTAATACATAAATTATGATAGTTGTAACCCAATTAACTAGAGTATCTTTCTTACATAATATTGTAGACTGGTACAAACTAGATTGAAAGAAATATAATTTAGAATTGGGGATTTATTACTACTGTACCTGTACTTGTACCTTTTGACGAATGGCAGTATAAATTATAAAATGTATTCATTTGTTTCGGACTTTGTCTGTAAATTATAGTATTTTATTCAATGTATTGATTAATAATTTGTGTCTATTGTTGTCATAGAGAATGAGATTTGAATATTCGGTTATAATTGAGGTTATTATCGATCGACTGAATAAAGTTCTTATTTATTATATAATGAAATGATAATAATATTTTTATAGAATACAAATGATCAGGTTTATTAGTCAGATTAAAATTACTGCTCGGCCTCGACATTGAATGTGAAGAAACTATTTTAAAAATTCATATAATGAAGTTATTCATATGAATACTCATTTAAATATTGGAAATTAAAAACTTATTATTATTTTTAATAATTATTGGAATAATAATGAAATTATCGATTATAGCAAAAAATATTTAATTCCGACATAATTTCTAAATACATTCGAATATATTATTAAAAGTTATCCTGAACTCTAAAATTCTTCAAAAATACAAATAAAGCATAGATAGGCAATGGGGGGGGGGTAGAGGGGGGTAGACCCCCCCTCGAATTTTG
>JAQIWA010001396.1:0-18745 GCA_034693305.1 Eueremaeus valkanovi | reverse complement strand
TGTTTCCGAAGATCCATCCGAAGTGACCAAGGGTTCCACTGCCGACGTGTTCGCCTGCAACAGTGGGGAACCAAGGCAAGAACCATCACCAGATGAACCACCACCTACTAAAGAACCTGATGGAGGACCTCCTGTCGACGACGGTATCACAACACCTCCTCCTCCTATAAGCCGGCCAACAGACGCAAAAAGTGTTAATAACCGCACGTGGAGTTGGGGCTGGGTATTACTGGTCCTGCTATTAATATCTCTGGCCATCGCTCTAATCGCTGGGATATTGTTCTGTTTTCTGAACAGTTCTGCTAACGCGCCGCCACAGGCAGATGCCGAGGCACCGGCACCGGCACCGGCACCAGCACTAGCACTAGCACCAGCACCAGCACCAGCACCAGCACCTGCAACTGCACCTGCACCTGCACCTGCACCTGCACCGGCACCGGAACCAGCACCGACACCAGCACCCGCACCGACACCAGCCCCGGCACCAGCACCGGAACCAGCCTCGGAACCAGCAGCGGCACCTGCGGCCACCTCTACAGAAAGGACCCAGACGGTGACACAAACTGAAGGACCTGCCACTGCAGACACACCTCCCAGAGTAGTGCTGATTGAACCGCCAGAAGAGCCCCCAAAGTCTCTTAAGACAGACTCTTTAGAAGTAGAGAGCGTTCGGAGCCCTCTGGAGCCGACTCAGGCCCAGCCTTCCGCAGATGATCCCAGGTGATTGCCTGGACTTCTATTCCTTCATTTATACACACATTACTCAAAATTCAATGAATTATATTATAATCGTTTGATTTTATTTCAATCTTTAAAACATTTTAAATAAAAATACAGTTTATTTAAAAATTCTATTTTTATCTCATTTTGTGTTTTATATTAAATATTTAATAAACAATAAAATGTTTTAATTTATTTCTTCTATTTATTTGAACTTCAGTTTTAGAGCTAAAGAATTCAATTAAAACCATTCAATTCGAGAATCGTTTTCCAAATCAGACTTCAATGTAGATCAGTCTCAATAGCACTTGCAAACAAACCACCCCTTGGCTGCGTCACAATAGCCTCCCTTATACTGAAGGGTCAAAAATTATTTAAAAAAATATTTTCATTATTTCCGTATATTTTATAAATTTTTGAATTTTTTATTTTCATTCATTACATTCAGATTTAATTTGCATAAAACTCTTAAATGCATATAACTTACCCCGGCAATTGTTTTGCAATGAATGTGACACTGATTTTCGTCCTTGCTGAATGGACCGCCACATCCAAAACCTCGTTTGGTTCGGAGCAAATCCAGAATATTCTGGTTTGCAGTCATTCTCATATGCATTGCATTAGTATCTGATTGTATGCTTTGATAAAGAAGTGTCAAAACAAGTAACACAAGAATCGGCTTAACCTTATGGGAAAACATTGTTAAAACATTCATTACTTGGGTTAGTCTTAAGTTAAGACTCTTAACTGCAGTGAATTTATATCTATTTGTGTCGCTATTTATAGGGAATTCAGATTTTTGTTTTGTTTTTATTTTATTGATTAATGTTTTGACCAAAAAATATGAAACACTTAAATAATAGCATATGTTTCCAAGAATTGATTCCAATCCATAACTACAATATGTATTGTATACTACACTGTAGTGACTACAGTAATGAAAAATTAAGCATGCATAAAGCATAAAGCATGGCAAGGGTTTCATTTACAATGAATCTATCAAATGATGACTCATTGTTTTGAATGTCTGCCTTCTGTGTTGTTATTACTTCAATTGATCTGAACCTATTTTATTGCATAAGAATAATGTAAAATATCATTTCATTTATAGTTTCATAAAACATATACACATTTGAAGAAAATTCTTGATAATTAATGGCATTAAATGATGACATTTCTGAAAATTCACAAATTTTCGCCAAAATTCAGTGAAATCCTATTAACCGAATTCTCTAACTTTAGGTGCCCTGGCGTCTTATGTGACAGGTCCCCGATTCGTGTAGACTTCAAAATAGCATGGTGTGTTACCTAGGTAGTACGCCACCCTTTCTAAGAAACTGAGATGACACGCCCGGGCGCCTAAAATTAGAGAATTCGGTACTTTTGCAATGATTTGATTAATTATATTGTTTTCTCTTTGAATCAAAACTCAAAAAACATCAGATGTTTTCAGTTTTTTAAATTTTTTTCTCAATTAATAATTTTTTAAAAACAGAAATTATAAGTAGTATTGTTTGGTTAACTAATTCAATGAACAACTGGATACGATTTTAATCTAATTCCTGTAGAATTTGTGTTCAGAGCCAAGTTTTGTAGCGATAAAACTGTTATCTTATTGTTTACGCATTTATTGTTTGCCATTATTTGAAGAGACGAAACATTTTTCATATTCTTATTAATAAACAAAATGACATAATTTCAAGACATTTCGTAATATAGAATATTATGCTTTATAGGAGTTGACCACATTTTAAGATATCAAATGATATGAAGAGTTTTTTTGATTAAAATTGAAAGTATGTTTAAGATAACAATTGTATGCTCTGGATCCAAAAACCGGTGCCCTTTTTCTATATTTTTTAAGTTTTATCCACCCTTTGAAGAACCTTGGCCAAAATTCAAGGCAAAAAATCATCTGTGTGTGATTTATATGATCCAGACTCAATTAGATATAATATGGATTTGGATGAAAAGGATTAAAAGCATAATCAGATTAATTAATGTTAAGCAAATTATTGTATTTCTAGAAACAATCAAAATCTATGTTGTATTTTACTAAACATACCTTGGTTATCCTTAAATAATTAACGCATGAAAAATATTCCATTGAATTGGAATAAATATTATTGTCAGTGGAGAGGGATATCCCATGACTTAACACACTTTTCTTTGATTTGAGATAAGATTGTAATAAAAGAATAATAGATGAAATAAAGCTACATTGGTGCTATTGAGAAATATCGGTGAAATAGTCTATTGGAGGACACGATTGAGTTTTCAAACAATTTAGTATAAAATGAAAACACCTTTCGATGGAATCTACAGAAGAATTATTTGATATTTTTGATAATTGCTTAATAAGTATGAGTAAAATGCATTCAATTAAGTTAATGAACGCTTTGTTTCTAATAATGGTCTTATGTATTAACATAAAACCAAATGAAGCCGATAAGGGCTGTGATGCCAGTCGAGATGGTCTTGTGCCCAGTGCACAGTGCCTAACATATTGCAGGAAACAAGTGAGTCATTCATAAAAAATCAATTTAGTCTTAAATTATTTATAATTTTCAGAAGAAATACGGCTTCTGTTTGAAAGGCAACTGTATTTGTACTAACAATTACGACTGCGATATTATGGGCAACTGTTGATCATATAAAGTAACAAGTCTATTTAAGAAAGCAAATATAAAAAACCAGGTTCAATTTTTTATTTTGATTTTACAGTACAGTATTGTTTTAATTGTATGTCTTCACAAAAGATCAGTCTCTGTTGAGTCAACCTCTCATCTGAACAATAGATAAACATAAATACAAACAAATTTTCAAAATACTTATTGTTATTATTGATATAATATTTATAGAAAATATTTAAGAAAAATAAAATAAAATTTTAAGAACTTTTGATTAATTAATTCGTACCGACGCTGACCTCACTTCCCGAGCTTTCCGATCCGCCTCCCTCTGCGACGACGTGAATTGCCTGAACAATTTTTTGAAGTAAAACGTTGTAATCCATGACATTTGACTGTATTATCGGTTATATTTCTGGACCCTATCTGGCCTACAGTTATGAGTAAATCTAATTGAAAGCGAGTTATCATAAAATTAAAATAAATCATTTGATCCAATCTTAAGCCATACCAGCAATCAGTAGATATAAACCGAATACAACACCGAAACATATTTTATTCATTTTCATATTTATTCGCTTTTAATTCACTTCATTCAGAATGTGTTTGAAGAATAAGTGAAGTCTATATGAATTCAAAACTTTTTAATCAAATTATAATCAAATCAAATCAAATGAATTCAATGAAAGCACAGAATAATATGTAATTAAAATTCAATTATTGAATAAAAGACAAGAATTTTGTTTTTCGCGTGTAAGAGATCAGTACCAAGTATCTTTCCTATGAGTCAATCTTACCTTACATGATGTCTATTATTATTTGAAGAATATATAATAAAAATGAATAATACGTTTTACAATAGTTTTGCAAACTATTGGCAAAAATTTTGGCGAATATAAAATGTGTAGAAAAGACTGAAGTGATTCATAAAATGCAACAAAACTTTTATTTATATCAAATCAACACAAAAACAATACAAATCGTCAAATTTGAACAATGTTTTTATGGCAACTAATCGAACAAATCAATCAATACTTAATTATTTTGCATTAATTTTTGTATTCTTCGGTTCGTTTTATTTATGATTTATTTTGCAATCTTAACGTCCTTAACCTCTTCCATATCCGCCTCTTCCATAACCTCCTCGGCCATATCCTCCTCCACGTCCATAACCTCCTCTACCATAGCCTCCTCTGCCATAGCCTCCTCTTCCTCCATACCCGCCGCCTCCATACTGAGCCTCAACGGTAGTCAAGGCTTAAATCAAAATAATTTGAATGAATCGTAAAATGAGTTTTAAAATATTCAGAATTAGTATTCAATACATACCAGCGATGATCAGACAGATAGTGAAGATTGCGAGAAGAGTTTTATTCATTTTGAACGTATCGTAAACTTTGAATATGAATTCGGAAATTGAGGTTAATTTAAATTAAGCTTTCAATTAATGGTTGCTTTGATTTGACTCCTATTTATACGATGTTTGAGCGGATACGACAATAGTTTGTATTTTTAAATTTGCTATTCTTTTGTCAATCCATAAGATTTTTCAGGAAAGTAAAGGACTTTTTTGTAGGAAATCGATTCAGTTGTACTGAAAAGTTTGAATAATTTTGTTGCAATAATTTTATATTAATATAACTTTTGTTTAATATTAATTATTTATTGTATTTTCAATTTTAGAAATAATTATTAATTATTAAATTTCTTAAAGTTCTTAATTCTTAAAGTATTTAAAAATATGCTAGATCATTTACTAAATTGTTCTTGATATTTCCGAAATCGTTTGTTCAAAACTAATTTCAGGAAAAACTAAACTTTTGTTTCCGAAACAAAGAATATTTTTATTTATTTTTCAGAAAAATTACAAAATGTGTTGTTTTTATTGTTAATTATCGCTATATTTCATAATTCTTATTAATTTGGTTTAAAGTAAATGTATTTATATTTATAGGCATTAATGGGAATATGAGGAAAGTCTAGAAGAGAAAAAACCTAACATGCTTATTATATTCAGTTCTTAAATGCACACTGTTGGAAACTTACGGTAATAATCAGCTTGACACTTTATGTACTTTTACACTGCTCAATTGTTTTAGTTGGTTTAAACCCTTGTTAAATTTTTCATATTTCAAACAAGGTAATTCTTTTTAGAACTTCCAAAAATAGTTCGAACCGATAATATACCCTTATTATTTTTAATATTCGTGCTCTGATTATCTCATTTTTCATTGAATTTCCAGAAATAAGTTCAATTGGATCGATGCAAGTCTGTCATCAATAGTCTTATGACTCGAACTATTGATATCCTATTTATCCCAAATCACTGAATAAGGTTCAAAATTTGCTTCCATTCGCACACTTATACAGTACGGGTCAAAACATTTATTAAAAGCAAAGCTAATCAATTGACCTTTATCTTTGAGCTGATATGTTTGAACAAAATCAGAGATGACGAAAGAGTAAGGCCAAAATAGCCTGCCTGGGGTCAAAATTAGCTAAATTCCCTTGGATTTTGAGATAAACTGGAGTTGTACCGTTGCTTCAAGTACCCTGAACTTTTAAATTCTAAGGGTATTTCACAAAACTAGACGACTTTCGACATCTATGAAGTATTTGAAAAAAAGTTCACTGAATTTATTCACAATATTTTCCAAACTCTTAGCAAATATATAGAAATATTGTGAACACAACTAAAATGTGATCGACTGCTCACTAATTGTGTTTAAATAATTATTTTTTAATTTAAATTTTTAAAAAATGAATCGAAAATATTTGTTTGCATTGATTCTGTTGTCGACCGTCTGTTCAATGGTATGGAGCGATACAAATGATTTGAAGGAAGAGTTTTGCAAAACACAAGAATTTAAAGAAATTAATTATTTTGGTCTCTATTATAAAATCGAGAAAATTAATGAATCATTTATTTACGACGATTTGGACGAAAAATTTGTTTTCAAATTTATTTCCAATATAGATATTTCAGAAAATAATAGTTTGTTGTATTCAATAATGAATTTTAACTACATTTTAAAATAAAAACCTTTTTCTCTAATTTGCAGCCAAAGCCGATCAAACCATAAATATCTTTTGGCCCAAACATCACATTATAATACATTTGAATAAAAAAAATTATAGTTTTGATTACAGTTATATTGAAACTAATTTTTCTTATCCTGGCAATTTAACTTTAAGTCAAAAATTGGGTTCGGTTACAGAGCTTAAAACTGCTTTCTTTTGGAGAAAATACGATAAAATTATTTTTGTTATAAAAGAAAATAAAAATGAAATCCTTTATGAATTCAATCCTTTGGGTGAAATCTATTCGTTTAAATCAATCGTAAGTTTTGAACATTTATTGGTTTTTTTTTATTGATTGTGTTCAATGATTTTTCTTAAGGATAAATCATTCAATCAATTATTCAAATGTGAAATAGAGTTGACCCCGATATCTATTTCGGTTCTGGCTCTTTGCGCCGTCTTCTTGATTGGCATCACTTTATATATACTCTTCTCATTCATACGGTTTGTTTACATTATATTTTATATCAATTTTTTGATAAATATTTATTTTTTTTCTTTCATTCAGTAATTCGTTAATTATTTGTTCGGTTGAAGACGAGTCGGACTGTTCTGATGGGGAAGAAGGAGACGAATGAGTAGTGCATTGTTAGCATTGTATAAAATATTGAAATATCAATACAAATATGAGCTTTCATTTGAACTAATACTGTATGAAATCTAACCCTGATTTATAAGACATTGGAGCGTAATATCAATTACAATGTTCTGTACTTTTTTTTGCTGATTTGAGTGCTATCGCAAACAAATCTTATAATAATTATAACATAAGGAAACAACTCTTGAAATCATAAAACATTTGTGATTGATATTACGCATCCCTGGGTCAGTTGATTAATTTTGGTATATAAGAGTCTAGGAAAGGAGGCCCTCAGCTCGTATATATGAGTCTGGTGTCATCATAACAAACAAAGGGGAAGTTAATACATGCGATGAACACATAAGTTGAGACTTTGATTAAATCCGTTTCAACATAAGCCCAATTTATATTCTTTTGGAGGACTACTGCTCTATAATAGCACATATCGGGGCCTCGTTTTCTAGACTTTGATAATTATATTTTTTGGCGCATTTTTTGTTCAATTAATAAATCATTTAAGTCTTTGCACGCAATCATATAAATCGATCTCATCCTCAATTCTTTGGGGGCTTTGCATCAAATAGCAAGTGTCAACTAGCAAGGGTAAACTATGATCTAATGGCATCTTCAATAAAACTAAAAATATTTTGACTGAATAGCCAGACTGTGTGTGCAGATAGAAATAGTGCTACCAATAGGTAGGCATATCTCAGCACTTTTCACACAACCGAGTCATATATCTATGGGTTAACAAAATAAAAATAATATGACGGATACAAATGGAGATAGATCATATTGGAAATAGTGCAGTATTATTAGTGTTCAATACTTTGATCGATCAGTGAATCGCAAATAATAATGAACTTTCGCACAAATCGATGGAAATGACTATTTATTTATGGGAATTAAACAAATAATAGAGTCAATTGAATATTGAATCCAGTTAACTCTGAGCTATGGCCAGGATATAGGTGAGTGACTTTGGGCTGGAATAGCTTTGGATAGGAAATACACACAATCTCGACAGGAAGTGCTCGTTTGAAACATACAAGTCTTGACTTTACAAACACTTACTGAAGCTCTTCTAAAGAAAGAGTTTTTCCAATCAGTGGCAAAATTGGGTCTGGGTTTGAATTATTTATTTGAAAATACTCTATTAATCGTATGAATCAATTATCAAAACAATTAATAAAGTGATTGAAAATCACAGAACTCTTTCACTGAATCGGCATTATTAACAATGCTTTCAAATGCACTGTACTCTCACCTAAACAGGTATTTTCAGTGCAACTCCTGTAACAGTACTGTTAGACCACATAATTAGCATTGTATGTGATTTAGCCTGAAGTCAAAAACCATTCAAGTGTTTCATTATTACTCCGTATTTCCCATGAATTTGGCCTTAACTTCAAAAGTGATTCTTATTGTTGTTATTAGATAATAGACGTAAAGTTTTTTGTGGTAAATGTTTGCCAAAAAGTAATTATAATGTATTTGCGTTTTGCGGTTCAAACAATTTATTATATTTAAAATAGTATTGATTTTTCATTTGTCATCACTTTATATAAAAAATATATAATTTTCCTCAATATCTCTTATGAATATTTTTTATGCCATTAAAAAGTTTTTTAACATTATTTTATGAAAATATAGTAAAATGTATAATAAAAACATTTTTCTTATTTTATGATATTTTCAACAAATATTTTGAATAATAAATAACTTTTTTTTTATAGTTTCCAATGTTTTTTGGCATTCAATTGAATTCTTGATTATTGGAAATGTTTGGTCAGGTTTTCAATTATGTTCTTGTAATGAAATGGAAAAGTATTCTGAACAAACTGAAGCCCGGAGTTCATTCATTATTTTGCAGTAATGAACGCACCGTTAAGTTATAGCGATTTTACATAGCCTGTAGTATAAGTCAAATCCTTATCGGATAGCGAACAGAGAGAGAGAGCACACACTCAATGAGTTCGCGAATGAGAGTCAGTCGCAAACATCCGCTTTATATATCCGTTTTTATATTTAATATTTTTATATTTTATTATTTAATATAATTTAAAACTGTTCTGAATTATGTATTAAATTATATCATTTTAATTGATTTTAATATTTTTTTTCTAAAAAATGTGATTTTTATAATAAAATGAATGACTTTTTAATCTAAAAGTTTTATAAGACTTGTATATAAATAAAAAGTTTTCACTTAAGTGTCAAAACTGCAAATATGTATATAAATTCATTGATGACTTTCTTTTCGATGTCGAGCACAGTTAGTGTTTTGACGGGATGGCACACAACACCACCGAAGCTGACTCTGCTATCCCATATGACAACAGGAGACACAATCGATGTGATGACAAACACTAGTCTTCATCTGAAATGTACGGGAGATAAACCTATGTACTGGTTGTTCCCCAATAATAACCCGGTATATTATTTAACATTAATTTAATAGTATTAAATTGAACTTGCAACTTTTATTACTAATTCTACTCTACTGTATATTAATTCATTTAATCTGTCTATTGGTTTAGCACTCAATTGCAAGCAGGGGGGTTTTATATTTTGGCTGAGTTAACTGTCCTGGACCCATAGAAAAATGTTTGAATTTATGTGTGAATGTTATTTAAACCATGTCATTCACCAGGATACTCAAATATTTTAAAAATGGCCTATCAAGTTTATACTGTAATCAGTAGTGTACAATACAATCCAGGGTCAAATTTAAACTAAACAAACTAATTATAATATTGTTTTCTCATTGACTCGATTTGAAAAACAATTAGAATCGAAGAGAACTGAAAAGAAGTAAAAATTTAATATTAGTTATAATTAGTTAATATTCGCTATAATTAAGAGTAGACTAAAGAGGAAAATATAAGTTAACTATAAATTAGAGTCAATAATATGAAACAAATATTTAAATAATACGTAGATGCTTTTATATTGAACTCAACTAGGTGTCAAATATGTTACTCAAAATTATTGTTTTAATTCCAAGAAATTATTGACAAAAATGTTTCGCAAATATAATAAGTTTTTTGTTTAATTATAAAAACATAACTAAATAAGAGTGAAATTTATTCAATTCTCGCTCCTATTCCTCCTAACCCTCCTCAGCAGTACGACCCGGTGTCCAAATTAGCTCACACTAAGAGCAAATGCAATGACAGTCAAACCCCGAAATGCATAACTGATGTCATTATACCGGAAGTCAACTTCGAAATGACGGGTCATTTTTCGTGTCATTATAATGAGACGACACAATCAGTAGGAGAAAAGTCGGACGCAATCTATATCTATGTGAACGGTAAGGCTTTCAATAGTTTTGCTAAAATAGCCTAAAGTTCATGATTTGCTGACCTTATCCTTGAACTACAGATGCGGACAATCTGATAGTGCCGTACGAAGGGAACAGTGATTTCATGTTTATAGCGCTCTTCCAGTCACAGCCGGCCACCATTCCATGCAAACCCTCCAGTTCTAGGGCTAAGGTATCCCTTTGGAAAATGCACACCAACTCTGGTATACCCCAAGAAATTGAAGTAAACAATACGCTCGGGGTCAGTTTTAACCCTAAGAAAGGCTATCATTTCGAGTATCCGCGTTGGGATACAGAGACCAGTCTTCTCGAGTGTAGGGTTGAGTTGGACGGAACGGAACAGTTGTCAACCATCAACATTCACTGGTCCAGTAAGACATCGCTTATATTTGTTTCTAATTTAATTTAAACCTCTGACCCATTAAAGTGCAAATTCAGCTTCGGTTCAATTTTTGAGATATTCTTTCAGAAAGCACTCGAACTGTAATTATTTTAATTAAATAATACATTCAAACCTCTAAATGTGAACCCGGGCTGAGACCGAAGTTTTTGTTTACAATATATTACAGGCAAATGAATGGCTCAGAATCTTTGCTAACATTCCTGATTATTTTCACATTAAAAAGTTGTTCAAGCGCCTTATAGGTTCGAGTCTATTGATGTGGAATACTTTCAACAAAAAAATCATTAGTTTGGATGACATTTTGCACACTTAGACAAAAATATGCATTTGTCAGCTGAAGGCGGACTTGAAAGTAGTTTTTTCTCTTTAATTATTAAACTTGAATATATAGTTCAGGAATTGTATAATCCGTTGAGTTCTAAAAATGTTAGAATAATTGCATTGATTTCTACCTCTATTTGATTTTGAAATGATTTTGATATTTAAAAATTGAAGAAATGTTAGCAAAACATAATTTTTTATAAAACAATTTCAGTATTGCCGGTGGAATTGCATCCTCTTATCGATGACAGCAGAGCTAAAAATGTGTTTATGAACAGCACTTTCACATTGAAATGTTTCGTTCACATTGAACTTGGTGTTATCATTGTAATGACGTGGGACGTACCCAATAAACATGTAAACCAATTCACACCTACAGTATATCGAAATTATTTAAATATTATTTTTTCAATATATTTATAATATTATATAATTAGAGCAATAGAGTCACGGAATCGATGGCCGAAACCCAACGCATAGACCTGAACGGCAATAGTTATGATACTGTGTCTCGAAATCTAACCATAACTGGAGCCCAACCACAGGACCAGGGGATATATCACTGCAATGTCACCGATGGTAACGGAAGAATATTCACGGCTTCGAAAAAAATTACAGTCTATGGTAAGCATTGCCTATATTTTGAATTTTTATTTTAAATGCAGTCAATATAAAACTGAGCTTTCCATTGGAATTAAGATCAATCAAGTGTAACCTTGTTTATATTGAAATTATATTTTAAACTATTTGCTCACCAATTGATTGCAGAAAAGAATGGATTTATTATTTTTAAAACTATTGGAGACTTATTCGTAGAAATTAAAGAATAGCTTAGATTTGTCCTTGGCACATGCTTGCTCTTTCTAATTATAAACAATGTACTTTCAAATCCATATTAGCAGCAATACTAATAATGTCTGTCAAATCAAGACTTTAGTTGAAAGAATGATAGGAATGGAGGAGGGTCAGATCTGGCCAAAATACCTCCTGAAGTAGATCTCCGAATATTTGGAGCCTTTTTTGAATGACTTAAAAATAGCTGTTTTGAAGAAATATTATAATTTTGATAATTTTCACGCAGAGAACGGACTTCCGCCGTCTTTTGTGAACTTTTCGATTGACATCAATAATAGTAAACCACTTATACGTAAAGCCGGAGAAATGGTTAGATTTGTTGTGGATGTCCAGTCATTCCCTGACTTCGATTCCGTACAACTGTTTTGGCACAAAAATGATATTCTCATTGAGAAGACTGACAAACATTACACAACAGGAGTCAAAACTGATGGTCAGTATCCACAAACTTACTTATGGATACAAAATATAGCTACGGAGGACAGTGGCACTTATATGTTGGTCAGTTAGCTTTCAAATAATTTTTAGCGACAAATGAATTAAATATTTATTGATTTTTAAATAATTGATATAATAGTTGGGAAACACAAGTGATATGTCGACAAACATAACGATGCAATTACTAGTGAGCGGTTCGCCTACTGTTAAGATCGTTAATGAATTACACTTTTATGAAATCGGAAAGAAATATGAATTGGAGTGTTTGGCAATCGGTTACCCAAAAGCACAACTCTGGTGGAAGTGGTATTCCTGTCAGTCCCCAGAAAATTGTTTGCCCTCTGATAATGAGTCCGAATGGACGGACATTCAGAACAATAGGAATACAACTCTACTGACAAACAGTGAATTCTTGATTAAACCGAATATCAGTTTATTATATTTGAATCAAATGAGTCTTCAAGTGATAGCCAACCAAACGGGTGCCTATCGTTGTTATGCCAGAAACGACAACAAGACTATAGTTTCCAATCAAACCTCATTCATAGTCACAGGTATTTAAATGATTTAATTTTTCATTTAATGATTGATTGAATAATGATTTGATATAACAAATGACTGCTAACCGAACCGAACAGATGCCATAAATGGCTTTTCTATCCTTTCCTCCACTGATGAGCCCACTGTCAAAGAAGATATTTTGCTCACCTGTAAGGCCAGTGTTTACAACTATACATACTTGAGTTGGATCAGAAAGCCCCTGGATGACAAGATGGCTGATATGAATATTGTTCACAATATGAGTGGTATTTCAATAAAATTATTTGTTTTTAATAAAAACTATAAAAATATCTGTTTTTGCAAAGAATACATTCAGAGCTCATCGACTGACGAATACTCAATAACAGTGTCAATACAATTAAAGTCCGTACAAATAAACGATTCGGGTGTTTATGTGTGCGAAGCCCAGACTCGAGAAAATGCAGACATCAATCATGATATTGAATACAAACTTGATATACAAAGTAAGCGATTCTCGTATTTATGTACAATAATACTCCCAAACCATCGAAAGTCGGTCTAAACTGAACTCATTTCAAAATTATTGAAGACTAAGCGTTGAATTCATATTCAGATAGACTATAGATACGATTGATAACTTGTAAGGAGTTCTGGCTAATTTAACATATATTGGATCCTGATATTAAATCATTTTTGGAACGAGCATTGATACAAAACAGAGTATTGAGTCTTTAAATTGATTTTGTTATCAATTTTTATTCCACAGATATTTCAGCTCCGGTTCTGATCGAGACTAATATGATGGGGAAAGTGATAGAGAAGACGCCATACAGTCAGACAGAGTTGAGATGCATTGTCACCGGAAGGCCTAAACCATTGATCACATGGTATAGGGATAACAGAATATTCATTGTCAACGAAAACACTGGAATCAAATTAGAGGATCGCAATCAGAGGCTTATATTCACCCGATTGCTCGATAAGGATTCGGGTGATTATGAATGTCGAGCAGTCAATAGGGGCGGAAAGATATCTAAAAGCGCTCGGCTTAGAGTCAACAGTCCTGAAGATACCACTACTGGACTCAGTACTGAAGAGATAATTGTTTTTGTTTTGTTTGTTTTGGTCGGAACTGTTATGATATTCATGGCTATATATATCGGCAAAAAGATCAGACAGGAAAGGGTCAGTCAATTGAATATTAGATTCAATTTCTTTCATTTTGTGCTTATTTTTAAGTGAAAGCAATCAATGATTTAAAATATTTTTCATGAATTTCAGAAACAAAAACGTGAATTAGAATTCTTTTCGCACAATCTGTTTGAGACGGGACAGATTGAAATGTTTAACCCGGATATGCCTCTCGACGAACAAATAGAGTTATTGCCTTACGATCCCAGATATGAGTTCCCTAAAGAACGGTTGAAATTAGGTTTGAGTTTTGGATACATTTATTCACTTCTTATTATACATACAGTAGGTATTGATATGACTCCTATAATGTTGACTATAGGCCGGACTCTAGGCCAGGGTGCTTTTGGTCGAGTAGTCAAAGCAGAGGCTATTGGTCTCGAAGACGGAGAAACATCGACAACAGTGGCCGTGAAAATGCTTAAGGGTTTGTATGATTGCATTGCATTAGTATTTTAAGAACCAATTGACAGGTAATTACAAAATCGATGATCAATGCACTCATTGGAGTCAGGTTTGCAACAGAGCTTTGCAATTGAAGCCTAAGCTTTCAGTTGTGCTTCTAATGACACCGAGCAGTCCCAGATCATATAGAAAATTAGTTCTCTCTTATAATAGAATTAATCGATGAACAAATTTAATTTAAAAATTGAAATAATTCTGTTGAGTATTGTATTATATAATAACATAAAATAAATAAACGCTTTTTACATACAGAAAGAGCAGACATAAACCAAAGAAAGGCATTGATGGCTGAGTTGAAGATTTTAATTCATCTGGGTCGACATTTGAATATTGTTAATCTATTGGGTGCGGTGACCAAGAACTTAGTCAAGGGTGAACTCCTGGTGATCGTTGAGTACTGCAAATTCGGGAATTTGAGGCACTATTTGCTCGCATACAGGGATTCGTTTGTCAATCAGTTGAACGCACAGACAGGTCTTATTGACCCTAATATTAAGACAATCCAAGACATGAAGAAGACGTCGAACTGTTCTAACGGCAGGTCTCCTATCTATGAGAACGTGTTTGCGGCCAATGGTATAACGAATCCTAATTATACGAACTCTCAGATCGCGAGCATTAATGTTAAGAAAGAGACCGTTCGTTACGCGGATATTATGCATAACCAACAGAGCGGTAGTTATACTAACGGATACATCGCATCAGTCAATAGTAACAGTAACACCGGTCAGGAGACTGGCCAGGACTCCAGTTCTGCAAATGGAACGGGAGGCTATCGCGGGGAGTCCGTACATAAGCGCAATAAAGATAAGATTGTGACCACTTGTGATCTGTTGTGCTTTGCATTCCAGTGCGCCCGAGGAATGCAATACTTGGCCCACAGAAAGGTTTGTAAGACGTTCTAAGAATATATAACAAAGGGTACAATTTCCCTGACCCCCCAGACCAATACTTGTTTCCATTCCCTATACAGTATCATTGATTTAATACCAATAATTGAGCATGATAACATTTCCTTGATTCAATACCTTTTGCCTGAATTGACAGCTCATTCATAGAGACCTCGCGGCCAGAAATGTATTGCTCGCAGAGGACAACATCGTTAAGATATGCGACTTTGGATTAGCTAAAGATGTCTATAAATACGATAATTATGTTAAGAAAAATGATGGACCGCTTCCTATCAAATGGATGGCTATTGAGTCGATCAGAGATAAAGTTTTTACCTCAAAGAGTGATGTAATTATCCAAAGATTCAGAATTTTATTATTATTTAAAAACTAATTTAAATACATTTTTACCAAAGGTTTGGTCATTTGGTATCCTTTTGTATGAGTTCTTCACATTAGGAGGTAATCCCTATCCGGGTATTGAAATCGACGAAGAATTCTATAAACGGCTGAAATCTGGTTATCGGATGGAAAGACCAGATTTTGCTCCAAACGAAATGTAAACTCAGTTTAAAGCATAAAAACAATTATTTATTTTTGAAAAATAATTGCTTCAGATATGAAATGATGAAACATTGCTGGAATGCCGAACCTAAGGATAGACCAGATTTTATGGAAATCGCAGACATTATCGGAGCTCTATTGGAGTCCAATGTCAGACAAGTATGTGCTTTAAGTGAAGCTCTTTTTTGCGAAGCGATTGAAATAATATTAATCTTATTTCTGAAGCATTACTTAGATCTGAACGATCCGTATCAGGAAATGAATGAACAAATACTCAATAATAACGATTATCTGCGGATGTCTTCAATGATCAGTTCGTCGCGCAATGAGATTAATGGCGATTATCTTAATATGAAAGCAGAGGAACAGAAAACTGAACGCAAATCGGATCCAATGAATCATTACGACAATTTAGGGCACATCCGACCCATTGATGGCAATATTCAGTTGCCTATAGAGCCCATGGAAATCGTGCCAATGATTCAGTTGGACTCTTATGGCCAACGATATGATGACAAGAATTGGATTCAAACCAATGCCAATACTAGTGATTATCTGACTATGGATTCAAATAATTGTATAAATAGTAAAAATGAAAACAATTGTCAAATCAATTATAACTACAGTTCGACCTCATCTGATGTGTGTCTTCCGCCGCCGCCATACAGTCATGTCATATAAAGTGCCTTTTCTTTAATTTATTACACATTTGTATAAGAATTTCATTATTTGCTTATATTTTTATTTTTATATTTTAAGTCATTTTTATTCACAATATCAACGATTCGCTCAATTTATTAGAAAATAAAAATACAAAAAGAGTTTGAAAGTCAAAGAATAATACTTTAATGAATCTGATTATATCGATACTAGAGTCGGTTACCTCTTCCTCCAGTTGTTTCCTGCAGTCATTGTGTGAGTCTGTGGTTTGCCAGAAGTCATTGGTGTCGATTCGACTACTTGTCCGATCAGTATTTCCGGTTTCTGTAGTTTTGATTTGATTTTTGCAAAGAATTGCGATATTTTTTGCTTCAATTGCGTCAAAAGCATCATCCCATCTATCGTTCGTCTATTGCTGTCCAGTGCCTGACTGTCCATCATTTGGGAGTCCATTCCACTTCCTGTGGTTGTGGAGTACGAGATGAGCAGAACGACAGTCGAAACGAATTGAACGGAAGAAATCATTGTTTGAGAGAATGAATTTGAACTGAAAGCCACACAACTTATGTAAGACTTGTGATCAGACTTGTAGTCAGAAATACTTTCAATTCTAACCAAAAGTTTGGCACAAATTCTATGCAACGATTGCTTTGAATGCTTCGAAGCATTCATACAATTATTGAAAAGGATTTTAGGAATGAAACCAAAAATTATTATTTTTCTTAAGAAAGGAAATTAATAAAGAAATCGGAACTCCGTTTGCATCCATCCATCCGTTCGAGCTATCATTACCACTACTACTACTACTGCAGTCGACTGAACAGAAAGAACTGTTAAGAAACGATCAGAAGATAGTTGTCGTACAGCTCTCGTACAGCTCTCGCGGACTCTTCTCATTGAACCAGAGCTTCGACTGCAATAACGCAATGAACGATTGCTGACATTTGACCATGGCCACTTGGTCGGGCACAAGTTTCGCCTCCACAAACTGTTCAATATCTAATCAAATAACACAATACTATATTACAAATTACATAGAAGTTCAGTTTTATTCAGTTTATGCCCTGGTGCTATGGGCAGGTTTATTAAAATGAAGGTTATTAATATCGTTGTCTGTTTTAAGAGTAAATTTATTATAAATTTTTATTCATTTAAAACCGGTTCAAAAAATCATTGCATTATTCAATAGAAATCAATAAAAAAGATTATAAAATAATATTTCTTCAATGTCAATTTATTCAACAAATTGGCCCTGTATTAATCGAAGAGTACAGGTATTTAAATATAGAGGTATTTTAGTATAGAAATTGGATTTATTTTGTTTTTTCTTGTGTTGTTTGGATTATAAGAATAGAATAGGAAATAATTAGAGCCAAACACGATATGAATGTATTTGTGTTTACACTGAATAAACCAAATGCTGTGAAACAGAATTGGGGTTTCATATCATTCATTCGGATCATAAGTAAATGATCCGAATTATTAACTGAATTAGTATTCATTTGATTCAACTTTAGAACATAATTATCCAAATCATTGTAAAATGTTTGATATTTTTGTGGAATTATATTACAAATCGATGTCAATAACAATAATAAGAATATGGACACAACTATACCGGGTATATTGGCCGCAGAATTAATCTCGTTTAAGGATAAAGTGCATACATGTGAGATCGAAATGATTAGATCCAGGATTAGTTCAATGAAAATATAAACCGAACATAAGTTGTCAAACAAATTGATTGAATTCTTAATTTTGGACACATTTTCATAAATCAATTTTAGATTCAATTTTGTCCTAAGTTTAGAAATTGTGTTAAACTGTATCCAAACAATACAACTCTTATATAATAGTAATGAGAATACAATCAATTGTATATTAAATGTCAGAAAATATAATATTGAACTCACATATACCACATAACTGGGTATTTGAGCTGCATCCCAATCCCCATATCTAAATATCACAACTGATATAAATTCCCTAGTCAAAACAAAACCACTCAAAACAAGAACACACAAACTCATACAATAAAATACCTGAAATGTACTTTAATTAATTAATGTAGTTTAAAATCAAATATGTTAAATTTGT
>JAQIWA010001395.1:0-18750 GCA_034693305.1 Eueremaeus valkanovi | reverse complement strand
AATAAAATAAGATTTTTCTCTCAAATATTATTAATTTATTTAATTAATTAAAAAAATAAAAAACAGATTAAATAAATTTGTTTTTATAGCAAAACAAAAATGAATTAAAATGATTACAAAAAAACGTAAAATAATTTCAATAAAAAATGATTAAATATTATACTAAATAAAAGATAAATAAATTATTTTACAATTAAAACAAAAAATAAAATATACAATAATTGGGACCTAAATCTAGCCTGGGGTCACTTCTTGGTGGGCCTCTTCCTCGGTGTCTTCTGGGCGCCCACTGTCTGTATTTGTTGGCTCTGTTTGCGGAGAGCATTAGCCAACTGTTGCTGTGGTGTGAGTGCACTGATTGAGTGCCCACTCGACTGCATCTGCGAGTATGTTGTCGTCGAAGACGTGGGCGCATACGTGTGCGGCGCCAATGGTCTCAGTATTGGCACTGATGGCGCACTACTCATCTGCAGGAGTGAGACCTGCGGTGCCGTCGCTCGCATTTGACCCGAATTTTGCTTCAATTGATTTGTTATAAACTGAGCGTTCAATTGGTGAACGCCTAGACTTCCGGCCATTCCTATTGGCACCGATAGTACATTACTGCCCGCCGTTCCCGTTGACATGAGTACAGTGGCCGGAGTGGCCGCGTATGTCACTGTTGTTATGTTGTCGTCATCTTTCTGGTGACTTTGATGATCAAGACTGACAATCATAGAGCCCGGGGTTGTCATTATCGATGACTGAGTGCCCGACGGCGTCGACATCATTGTCAGTGATATGGGAACTGCCAGACCCTGTGGTGTCAGCGAAACCAAGTTATGTAACCGAAGATTCTGCTGAACCGGCGCTAAACTAAGCGACGCCAGACTGACACCAGTGGGCAATGGGGTCGACGTCGACATTGTTTGATGGCTTGCGTCCGAACCGTCCATTTGTTGCAGAGCTTTAATGAATATTTTTGTTAAGCAATTGAACGAAGTTTTCATTCGTTACGAAAAGATACAAAACATAAAACAAATCAATGTTTGAGTCAAACAAATAAAGCGAAAAAAATAAATGAAAACAAAAAAAAAGTTTAGAAACAAATGATTCGGAAAAACAGATGAGCTTTGGATCGGAATTATAGGCCAACAGAAGGGGAAAAGTAGTTATGTTTTAGTACTTTTAGTAATCCCTGCAGAAGGCGTCAGAATGACAGCCAGTGCCGACTCGGAAATAGTTGTCGCACCAGTGGCCGCGTGAATACCAGACGAGAGAAGAGGGGAAAGGACTGAATCAGCGGTCAGTTTAGGCGCAGACGCAAACACTTTACGAAAAGCGGTTTTACAGGAGATTAAGGGTTAGAAAGCGATTGAGAGCTCAGAGACTAATATTAATGGATCGGCCCTTACCTGTGGGTGGACTCATGAGCTCCGGTTTGGGAGTCACTGATGCGGACGGTGTGAGTGACGGCGTCGGAGATATGATAGGACTCTGCAGTGTAGTCGGGTTACCTGTGCTGATGGGAGAGCTCTGTTCGACTGACACTAACTTAAATTTTTTCGGTGGCGTCGACTGTATACTCCTGTGCTCCTCTTCAAGCGGGTCCTTAGCAGCACTGGCAGTCAGGCCCTGGGCAGTGGCCGCTGGTGTATAGCTGACTTGTGGCACTTGGCCTGTGATTTGATGTATTATTTTCACTGATTTCCTTCCGTTTTCGGTAAGTATTTCAGTGAACTGTTCGACATATCGTTTGGTCGACTGTTTGCTTCCCAACGGAAACCTTGTTTTAAACGCACAGTTAGTTTAGATTTAATTAATTTTTTTTCTCTCAAAAACATTAATCAAAATAATAAATAATTTTTTGTTATCAAAAGTTCATAAACTAGTGATCAAATGCTTACGTAGAGGTCGATCCCCTGATGTGACCCTGCTTATCAATGTATAATTGGCCAAAATAAGTGTCATCTATAGGCCGGTGCAGTATTGTTACATTGGTTAATGATCTTCGATTATCATCCATGAAATCCATAGTATATTCCTCTACTTTGACCTTAGATTCGGAAATACAGGGCATTTGAAAAAATATTGTTCGGTTTGCAAGTAATTGGATATTAAATCGAATATTAGGCTCAAATAAAATTGCAACTATGTACATTGAGCATTGAAAATGGACAGGCATTTTAGAACTTTATGTAGTTTAGAGATCAATCGTTTAGTCCTGGATTATAAAGGGGTGGTATTTGATAGACATATTTATGTACTGGTGCATTCCATGTTATGCTCGACCCTGCTTATCACCCGGTCGATTCGGTTAGAACTCAACAAGCAGATAACAAATATATTGCTTCGGAGTAAAAATACAGTCAGTCAAGAATATTAGTGCAAAAGTACCGGAGCTTTGGCTCCGTTTAGATAAAAAATAATAAAATAGTTCTCTTTATTGAGCTATTGATCGAATCGTTTCAAATGTTTTATTCAATTAAATCAAAATTCTATTGACTTTCGATTTAAAGCTGACTTTTATTTAATGAATAGAATATAATAATTATATAAATAATTTAATTTCCAAATACTGACCATTGAGTTATCGGTACTGATCTGCGGTTTAGGCAACTCTTTGGCCAACTTTTCGACTTCAATGCTCTTAACGGCTATCGAATCCAATTGTGTTTCACTTATATTGTAATTAATCTAAAGTTTTAAACAAAAAAAATAAATAATTTTTATTAAAAAAATATAAATTTGAGTTATTTTTTCGCAAATATTAACCGGTTTATTGACTTTAGTCTGAGAACTACTCTTAGTGTTCCTCTTCTTCAGGAACTCATTCAAGCGGAAGCTCTTGGGCGCCGCCAATGACTCCAATTTCTTGACCCGATTTACCGAAGATTGCGAACACTTTTTGGAGAGTCTTATGATATGAACAGAAAATATATTTTTTAATATAAAAACTGATAAAACAAATGATTTTTACAAAGCATTCCATACCTTAAGAAAGAGCTGTCTCTAAACATACGCTTCTTTCGCCACAACTTATTGGACAGTATGGCCACAGAAGGGCTCGGATCGAGACATATATTGGGAAAAGTGGCCAAAACCAGCTGCGCCTCCAGTTCGGCCTTATCTTCGTTTGTCCACAAATACTCATTACTCGTATTATTAATTATATTCATCACATCATTGGTCACACTCTGGGTGGTCGGCCGCAGAAGCACCCAATGGGAAGAGTAATGGTTGGAGTGAGTGCTGGAAGAGCGCCGATAATCACGTATCTGAACGATAAGACAACCGCTTTGGAAGAGATTGCAGTCGACCAGAGCTGAGCTCTCGATAAAGTCCACCAGAAATGGCGGCAACTCTTCGCTGTCGATGTACTCCAAGAGCTGGTTCTCTTCG
The DNA here is from genome assembly GCA_034693305.1 of Eueremaeus valkanovi. NCBI lineage: Eukaryota > Metazoa > Arthropoda > Arachnida > Sarcoptiformes > Eremaeidae > Eueremaeus > Eueremaeus valkanovi. The sequence continues at coordinate 15,369 of JAQIWA010001395.1, read as the reverse complement.
TACGGCAGACGCATTGTTTCGATCAGATTCTCATTGTCTTCGAGCTTAAGGCCGATGGTATAGCCCTCCGAACCCATCAACAGGTTTACCACCAAATGGTTTAACTTTTCTTTTGCCACAAATTTGCTTAAGACTAGCGAACCGTTCGTCAGATTCTGTGCATAAAAGTTGTCCAAACAGTTGGTTATTGTGTGTTCGAACAGTCCGGACCCGATCTTACGCTATATCTACTCTTTTGAATGCGTCTGTGACTGTACAGCAAAAAACATTGCTTATCAGAGATGACTATTTCAGTCATATTTCAGTAGCATTTTGTCCGATATAGGCATCACTGGAAAGGCTGTGTTTTTCGCTGTACAGTCGCCGACGTATTCAAATAGCGTAGATATAATGTAAGATCGGGTTACGACTGGCGGTAAAGTTGAATAAAAATATATTTATTTTTTTTCCTCAAAAATATTTTTCTGTACGAAAGCAAACCTTAATTTTGTTACAATTGTTGGCCTTTTCCTCAATCATTATATCCAACAGTTTCTCATCAATCGATCGGTTCGTTTGGTTTGCATTCTGTTTGTAGTCTTTTGGTCGCAATTGTGTCAAATCGTTTTGAGATAATTCAAATAAATACTATGTGGAGCATAAATAATAGACAATATTTGTATTTATCCGTTTGTATCCTGCTCTATTTTGGTGAACTTGGCTGCTCAAATTTACTTACTTCAGCGCAGCTAAACATTTGGTCAAAACTTTTGGCCATCTTTTTCCCCCGAAATTGCGGTAATTTTTAAAACTAAACTACCAGAAAATAAAATATAAAAACTAAACTGAACATGACACTGTCTTGTTTACATCGGTGTTTACACTATACGTGATTGTCGTATAGCAAGATAATTATTTATAAACCCCTGTATGTAAACAATTTGTATTCTTGTTATGGATATATCCTTTCCCCCCATAAATATTGTTACGTCATTTGTGAATAGTATTATTATTATAGCATAACATCAAAAGTGTTTTTATTACTGATTTAATACACAGTCTGTGCTCTAAATGCGGAACAAATCGATCGCACAGTCTATGACTTTGTACTGCCTTTTGTCAGCCATTAATGCAAACGCACGACAATATTGATTAATAAAAGTCATTAATTCATAAAATCATTACTAAAAACAGTATTAATTTAATAAACAAAACAAAATTATTTAATAAACAAAACAAAATTATTTAATAAACAAAACAAAAACACAAATAATAATAAATAAATTGCAAAACAATTTCAATAGAGTTGTGATTAAAAAGCGTAACAAATAGTCAGACATAAAAAGTCAATACATTTGTGTCTAAACCTGTGCTAAAACCAGCCGTTCCTGCGATGTCTGGCCGATACCGGGACTGGAACCTGGACTGTAAGGTATATGTGGGTAACCTTCAGGAGGACGCCATCAAATCGGATGTGGAGAACGCCTTCTGTAAGTACGGGCCCCTCAAGAATGTCTGGGTCGCCCGAAACCCACCCGGCTTTGCATTCGTCGAGTTCGAGGACCCCAGGGATGCCGAGGACGCGGTCAGAGGTCTCGACGGAACGTAAGCTATGATTGGCTTAAAACCTATTTAATATTTTTTATGTTTTTGTTTGTATTCTTTGATAATCAGCCGAATCGGCGGTTCCCGAGTCCGGGTCGAGATGTCCAGCGGTCGCTCCCGTAGGGGCGGAGGCGGTGGTGGTGGCCGTCGGTATGGGGGCGGACGGGACGGACGCGACTCAAGACATAGCAGGTATTGATTGCGGACTTAATTATTGATTAATTAATTGATTCTTATCTCTGAATATAATATTAATTATTATTTGTTTGAATCATATGTTCATTAATCGCATAATTGCTTAAAAAAATTGTTTGATTTAATCAATTAGTAGTAGACGTGAGTATACGCGCGGAAGTGGACGCCGTTCCCGAAGTAAATCCCGTTCCCGGTAATTATGGACACCTTTTTTCCTATTGATTTTGATTTGTTTTTAAACTGATCTGAACTAAATTTACTACGAATTCCAAACATTAAATTGAGTCCAAAAATAATATTTTAAAAATCAAATTAATATTTATTAACAAATCGATAGACAAGTCATTAGTTTTTTTTAAATATAAAACGCAAACAAAAAAAAGTTTTAATTAACAAAAAAAACTAATAAAACAAAAATATTAAATAAAAACCAAAAGAAAATTCAAATGAAATTAAAAACAAAATATTTTTGTGAAAACAGGACTTTAGACACAAATATCTACGCCTTAAAGACGTACCACTAATGCCATACATGAGCTAAACTACGGGTGCCTTCTCTACGATAACCTACACTTCGAGGGCAACTCATAATAGATTTTTAGCCAAAAAACAATATCTTTTTTGACCATTACTTCTGCTCTGCCTTCGCGTGTATTTTATACTCCAGTTCCCCGACTAAGCTATAGCTCGGGGGAAGAGTCAGAGTCCCCGACACTGCGGTTGTCCGACAATATCGGAACCGACGCTCCGTTACGTCGAATGTATGCGAAAAATAAATGATTTATAAAATTGTTTTTGTTTTTGAAATATTTTTTTTTGTTATAATAATTATTGTCTTTATTTTGACTCAACATTAAAGTCATCGCTATTTGTAGTCGTCGTCGACGACACCAGACATACAAAACCAAGTGATTGGTCGCTAACACTAAACTACAGGCACACTGTTATTATAGCCCTTTCCATCGATACCGCACATACCGTACAGTTTGCTCAGACATACTTCAGCTTCCCTTCTATTAGATGAGTGCACTCGTACTCTCTAACAGCCAGGTCTTCCTATCCATACATTCCGGTCCGGTATAGCTCTCTCTCTCTCCCTATACTGACTGTGTGTATGACTTAAGCCCAGCCACCGATCAATACAGTCGTCGCAGCGATTGATACACATTTCGGTATCGTTTGTGTCGTTTGAGAAAAATAATGAAAAGTTTTGAAATCAAATGAATATTATTTTTAATTTAGTTTTTAATTGATTTCAATATTTATTTATTTATTATTTTTTTTATATATATTTTTTGTATTAAACTAATCGTCAGTTCTATTGATAAGACATTTGTTTTGCTTTCGATTCAAATATTGTTTTGTAAAAAGTTTTTAAATTTTTTTTAAATATTTTTTTTTTGTTGCGATCGAAACGATTCAAATGTTTTATTAATTATTTTCTTATTTTTTTTTATATTTAATATTCAAAAACTAATTATGATTTTTGTCTCAAATTTTTATTTTTGGTCTCATTTCTGATCTGAATATAACTCAGATCTCGAACACCGAAACGCCGTTACGGAAGGTCTGAGAGTCGGTCTGTGAGCCGAAGCCGAAGCAGATCTGTTACGCGCACTCGTCCGCGAACTCCGCCCTCCCGTTCCGTCTCCAGAGATAGACATTAAGGAGAGAGGAAAGGGATTGAACCGAATGAAGGCTTGAGTGGAAAATCTTTGATCTATTAAAGCATTAAATATTGCAAACAATTAATGAAAATAATTCCCAAAAACTAATTGCAAAATAAATACATTAATCGATCGATAGTTTAGTTTAAAAAAACATTTTTTCTCTTCACTTAATATTCTTGTGAAAGCAGTCATTCATTTGTAGTATTTTTTAATTTAATTTCAAAATAATTTTTTTTTATACTTCAAACTTGTTTTTGGAATTAATTTAATAATTATTACTTTTTTTCGCAAATAATTTTATTTTTGGTCTCTTTTCTGAACCCAATTAGTGTTGAAAATCATTGACATTAAGAATATTTTTGTTTTCTCTCTCTCTGTTCATACGACCCATACATGCGATCATATAATTTAAGATTTTTTTTAGATTTTAACTAAAATAACGATTAGAATAGAAATCCATTCAAATCTTATATTCATTTATTGTACTTATTATTGGAATTCAAATAAAAAACAATTTTTTCTCATTAATTGTTTTTTTTATTTTAATTTATTTTCTTATGAATTGTTTTCTACTTATTTAGTAATTATCAGGAAATTAAGCATCTGTTCAAAAGTGTTCCGAACAGTATTCAGGAATAGTCTAGAAATCAAAAGTTGATCGAAGGTCAGTTATATACAGTCGTGTGAATAACGAGAACCGATTTAGTCCTTATTTTTCGTAAATTATTATCAGTTTTGGTGAGAATACTGTCAATTGTTGCTAACAAAATGAGAATAGCCAGGGTATACCAGCTCACAGAGTAGCCAGGAGCTTTTATGAACATTTAAAATGAACTGGGCAATAGTTTCAGACAAATCAGAACTGAATTTTCAGAAATAATAATCAATTATTGAGAACATGACCCGAGCACTTGAGTACTCCAATCAATAATGGAATTTTCGATTAAAGAATCAACCTAGCTAATTGGCTACACCCTTGCTCATTATTCTATTGATGATATGATTAGGAATAATAATAACTATTTATTAATTATTATAATATTAGACAAAAATATGTTTTTTAAGTGAATTAATTCAAAGTCTAATCATTTGTAATAAGTTTTGGTAATAATTAAAATTATGAATAAAAGTAAGTATTAATACATAAATAGTTTAAATAAAAATTATTTTTTATTTTTCATTACTCTTCAGACAATTTATTCTTATATTTCTCTGCATTTCTAATGCACACGACTCTCGTGTTGGCTGACTGTCCCACTAAGGGTGCTATGAATGTGTGCAGATGTGAAGACGACAACATATACTGCGGCGGAACTAAAGACATAGATTTGGTTAAAATATTCGCTAATTTGAGCAATAATTTGGTTAAGAGTCAGAAGAAATTCAAATTATTTTATTTGAATAACAAATTGATTACAGAGTTGGCTGAAAACACATTCAAAGACATACTGTTCGATGAGATAGACATTGAAAGTGCAGTGAATTTAAGCAAAATCAATAAAAACGCATTCAATGGAACCGATTCGGTGACAAAGAGGATAAAAATAACATCGGATCGAAAGCTGACGAATACAGACAATTCATTGTTTGATAGTTTGAATAAGTTTTCAAACTTAGAAGAACTACAGCTCTTATACATTAATTTAACGGCCATTCCGTCCAATGCCTTCCAATCACTAAATAAGTTGAGAAAAATTGAGTTCAGAGGCAATCAAATCAGAAGTATTGGCGAAAAAGCATTCAAAGCATTGGTTTCGTTGCAAACCCTATCCATATCTGAGACCCGTATTAACCGATTGCCGGACAATGTGTTTGCATTCGATAAGCCCTCGAATCAGACCCTGATTATTGAGTTGATTAGCAATGCGTTTATGAACAGTTTTGCTAAAAACTCTTTGTCTGACATCAAAAGGCCGACAGTTTTGAGGTTTGGCTCTGCAATGGGTTTTACCCCGAATCAGATCACATACTTGGATGAGAACATATTTATGCCATTTCTGTCCGCAAACGATAACAATAGCCTTGATTTGTACGGACAGTATTTCGATTGCAATGATTGCCGTTCCTATTGGCTCTCAAAACAGCCCAAACTGAGTGCCCGACTACTTAACCTGAAGTGTCAAAATGGAAAGCCGTTTAACGATTCAAACAATTTTAATAAATGTAAAAATTAATGCAAATTATCGTTAAATAAAAATATTGTATAAAATACAGAAATAAAACTGTAGTTTCAAAGTGTTTGTCCAATTCAATGATCCAGGGGCACAATTCTAAATGAATAATGATGGTTTTGAATGTAATTTTTTTTTTTAATATATCTAGATCAATTCGAATTTAACGATTAGATACAAAAATAGTTTAATAAACTGCTTATTGAATCAAAATATCAAGTTTTAAAGTTAGCTTCAATTATGGAATTTTATTTCTAATCAATATCGTTTTGGTGGCCGGGTATGTTCTGTCCAGGGATGCGGCGCTTATTTCTACTAGTAGTCAAAATTTCCAAACTTAAATAACCCTCGCTTTTGACCGAAACTTTCATAAATTATAGCTTTTTAATAAATTGACAGAATTTATATGAAATTGATCTGAATTTATCTTAGAATACTAGCAATGTATATAAATTGGGTCACTTTTACAGTATTTGGTTCATTAAACTTCTGCATCGCTGTTAAACTAATCAGTGATAGTTCAATGAAATAAACATTTTATCTATAAATTGATTAAATAAAAGTGTGACTGAACTGATTCAAAGTCGTTATGAAAACTATATTTCGTATGAAATAAAGAGTTTATTATTGTATTAGAACTCGATTTGGTTTAAGTCAACAAATATTTAAGTTTTTTTTGTGAAATTATTATTTTTTTTTTAATTTTTATTGCATTTATTAATTGAAAAAATGGTTCAGATCTGGTATATCGATGATAATGAGTCGACTGCACAGGAAGATCAGACAATAAGAAGAAGTGAACGTCACTTAAATCCGCCGACATATTTGAGTTTAGATGAGTTGAGACAAAAAACTGGTGTTTTATACGAACCGGTAATATATTGGAGAAAATAATCTCTCATTTCATGAATTGAATAAAAAAATATTTTAACCTTAAATCAGATTAATGTCGAAAATATTAAATCAAATGAAAATATGAACGAAATATGTGTACAGAAGGGATATCATTATTCAGATGTACTGGATATTCATCCGGATCGTCTGAATGGCTATAACCAGATACTTCATAGAATCTATACGGAGCACATACACACGTACGATGAGGTCCGTATAGTTCTGGTGGGTTCGGCGTATTTCGATGTCAGGGATCTGAACGACCAATGGATCCGCATCTCTGTCCGAAAGGGTGAAATGCTAACTGTGCCGGCGGGCGGTTATCATAGATTTACACTGGATGCTAATGGTTATTGTAAACTGTTCCGGCTCAATGCCCAACCGGAATGGAGTTCCATCAACCGGCCGGCGGACGCACATCCGGTCCGAATCGCATACTTACGGAAAGCCATTAATGGTTTTTGAATTTGTTTTTAAATATAATTAAAATTCTGTTTAAAAATATATTTAATATTTGGAATAAAAATAAAGAATAAAAGAGACTATTATTCTGTTCTATTTGAGATACAGGTGCCAGTTGTGCCATATTTTGATATCCTGAACCTTTTATGAACATATTAATTGACCTTGTTGACTTTGCCTTATTTTATTTTAATTTGAAATAATTTATTCCACAATTATCTGCGGATCTCTATGGATGCATTTTGATCCCGGGTTTGATTAGTGAAAGCTATCCTGTAGTCACAACTCTGTCTCTGTGTGTGTCGTCTGTATAACAAAAACCCTATAATCGCTTCGATGACCAGAATGGGCACCAAAACACCCGCAGCTATTGTGCCGGCTATTAGAGGCAAATAAATGATTATTAAGTTATTTTGTTGTATACACCATTAAGCGCTGTACACTATATTGAACCTGCTTGTAGAAAAATTCCACTGTATTTTCTCTTACCTAGTTTATCCTACAAATTAACTAAACTGATGTAAAATTGATAGAATAATGACATAATATAGCAATAAAACTGTTTAAAAGTTTTTATTCACTCATTGGCTATAATTAATAATTTTAATAATAAATAAAAATTAAATAGCATTTGAAGCATAAGTTTCTACAGTAAATATAAATGAACTTGATCTTTTGATATGCTTCCATTTTAGTCCATGGGCTATTAAAAACAATAGAGCCTGTTTATAATTCAAAAATTATATTCTTTTGCAAAAACTGAGCTCTGATTGTAGCCCTGCACATTTATAAGTTTATTCAAATGAGGTCAATCCATACTTATTTACGGAACTGTGTATTTGGCAAAATTCAATGCACTTTCTCTTTCACCTACTCTGTTGTCAGTGTAGTTTCAATGTAAAGTCGTTTAATCGGTATTCGGAACTGACTTTCACTTTCTGTTCGTATGCTTTTGCTGAACACATCTGCGAAAAACAGTTCCTTATATTCCGTATTAAAAATCTATTTTTGTATTTAAGGTTAAATATTCGGTAGAGATCTGTCTCTATAGAGAAAAACGCTAACAGAGTATAGAAGAGGTGACTCTAAACGCACTGTATGTTTGAATCAATCTTACTATACATTAAACACTTATTCACTTCAATTGTGTTCACATCTATTCAATAGTTTTCTATTCAGTATTTGAATTAAAATTAAGATTTTGTTTACAAAAGTGTAAACTATTTATTGTTGAATGAAATCATTTTATTGTTGAGTGAAATCAGTTTATCTGTCCATTAGTGACAAAAAGAAAAATAGTTTTTTATTATTGATCTTCTTATGTGTGCTTTGAAAGACCAGACGATTCAAAGGGGAGATAATTATTGGTAAAAGTTTTCTCTGGAAGTTTCCATAGATAGACGTTGCTGGACAGGTCACGTAGGTGCTCCAAAGGCGAAGGTTACTGGTTTAAAAGTCGCCTAGAGGACTGTCAGCTCGTCTGTGTAACTCTTGCCACTCGTATGTAGTGGTCAGTTGCCTTTTAGCCATCGATTGTTGTGGATCTCATTCATTAGACATAACTTTTTTTCGTTTGCTTAACAATGGCTTCAGTTTTATATTTATTTTTATTTTTTAACATATTATTCATCTCATATACTGTTGGTTCAGAATTAACTGATCCCGTTCCAAATGAGACTGCTATTAATTTGAATGAGACAGTTCATTCTGATAATCATACCATAAGTTATATGATTTTAAGCAGTGTTTTATCAATTATTAATGAGTCAAATGATGGGTTAGTTTTGCAAAATATAAGTAAATCTAATGAAAGCTTTAGTGATATTATTGCGAATAATATCAGTGAAATATCAATAGAGACCAGCTATGATAGCACCCAGTTATCTAATTCATCACAAAATATCGATATTCTCGGAATGACTGCAAAATTAAGTAACAGTTCTATCGATTCTCTAACGACAAGCGCACCAATGGATTGCTGCGAAACTAATAATAATCTAATAAATAATTATAATATTAATAGTACTGACAGTGAAAACCATAGCCTAACTGAAGAACAATTGTTTAACAATAATCCTAACAATAGTAGAGTCGAAGAACTTTCATATAATACAAGTGCAGAATATTCTACAGTCGTATACAGTAGTAAAGGAGAAGTAATGCAATTCAATGTTAGCAATGATGCGCCGAATAGTAGTCGTAATAATAATGATTATACGGATTATGATTCTTCGAGTGATTCTTTAATGGCCCAGATATTTAAAGAGATCAAGGTTAATAATGTTAAAAGAAAAAACATGACCCCGGATGAAAAGTTCGTCGAACTAATGGACAAATTGAAGAACTTATATAACATTATACGCAAAGACTTGACACCAATGCTTATCGAACAGATTCTAACCACAAGTCTGTCAATGGATTGCTTGGAAGGCCTGATCGCAACGTTCGGTGCACTCAATAACGACGATCTCTGGGCTTTCCAAAGTAAGATCACATTTAATTATCTTTGTAATTAAATTCATTTTATCAAGCTAATGCTCGTGAATTCACGTGGAATAAGCATTCTAGAATTTACCTATTTCCAAATTCAACCAGGGAATATTTTTGTTTAGATAGAAATAGTCCAGTACCATTAAAAAAAATATGCAAGATAGAAATAATCAAGTACAATGAAATTAATGTGAAAGGTAGAATTAATCCAGTACCATTTAATTGATCTGCAAGGTAAAAATTATTCAGCACCTTTAAATTAATGTGCAAGGTAGAAACTGAATTTTGATTTATGCTAGTGCTGGACTCGATGGGACACTTTCCATCTGGTTTATTGAGCGGCACATTGACATCACTGGGCGATTATGACCAGTGTCTGAACGTGAGGAGTGAGAGGCATAATATCTACGGCCAGTACTGTCTCATCAAAATCAGATCAACTCTACCGGAGAAGAAGAAAGTGATAACATTTGAGGACCGGTTCATAAACCTAACCGGGTCACATTGGCAGAACACATGGGTTGACACACATATTGTTAAAAACTTATATAATTTCTACTATTTTTCTGTAACCAATGGCTTATGTGTTCCGTCGACTTGTAGTGCAAATGATTTACAGAATTTGGCCAAAAAATGTAAGTCAGATAACTTTTTTCATATTATCAAGATACAAATAATAAATAGATAGCTTTCCAAATGAAATTAACCGAGATATTAGATTTTTACACGGAATAAATAGCTAACGCTTAACTTAATTTGAATAAAGCAAAAGACCATGCTAACATTTATAGTATTATCTTGTTTATGATAAACTGTGATTTTAATAGAATAGTATACAATGTTTTGTAGCTAATTTGAGCTTGTTAATCTTGGAAGTTCTTAAAGTAGTTCATTTAATTCTATTCGCGCACAGTTTTAACTCCATTTCATTTGGAAGTTGAAGTCGAAAATTGTTCCACAAATAAGGAAAACTCATTTAAACTGGACAGAGGTCAGCTGCTGGCCTTGCTCATTTTAATGCTCTTTGTTTTCGCTGCTGTTTTGGCCACAATTCTGGAAACACTATTCGTCAGGAATTCTAATAAATACAGGAATACATTGACACATATTATTGACTGCTTTTCTGTCCGAACAAATTTGCACAAATTTTTCGACTCTTCCACTGCCAGTCATAGGAGTCATAGATATAATTTCCGATTTATATATGGAATGCGAGTACTGTCGCTCATGTGGATCATCATTGGCCACACATACATATCCGGGGCTATTTTCTTCAATAAGAACATACCGACAGCTAATTTCTATTGTGAGTATTGAAAACTGAAATTCATATTTAAAATATATTTTTTGTTTATTGAGTTTAAATATTTAGCTTGAACATTGATGTGTTTTGACAAAATCATCTAGTTGATTGCAATTTCTATTAAAGTTGAAAATTAATGACATTTTTGAAATATTCTGTAGAGTTTTTAATAAATTAGCAAGATAGTAATTATATTTTTAGGAATATTTATTTTAGGGATGACCAAGCCCGGAATGGGGGTATGTTCACAGAATGGGTGCATTAAACATAACATATTTGTCCCACAAATTTGAGCTAGGCTGAGGGTACAAACTCATCGAAACCAGGCCACTTTGAAAACACAATTTTATAATCTAGGAGGATATTTTTGTTATACCCACTTGGCCATGCCTAATTTATTTAAAACTGAAAAATTCAGTCGCACTGATTAGCTTGATAATATATTATGTTGTCTGGTTAAAAAATAGAAATAATTTATCGTTTTTCGAATTGATTAGGATTACTATAATTTAGCCGGCTTATGATTTATTCAGTTAAATCGCGCTGCTGTGAACAACTTGGCTAATGGTGTCAAGGTAGAGTTTATCACAGTAATGATCTAGATCCAAAAAATTAAATGTTTGTCTCTCGCAGTCATTGTTTGTTTAGTAAATAATTAAATGAGTTCTATATTCCAGTCGACAATCTGGTGGAGACCAGGAACCTGCCCAAGCAGATATTCACGCAGTTCGTTATCAACGGTCTGCTAGCAGTCGACACATTCTTCTTCATATCAGGCTTTCTGGTTGTCTACTTGGCTGTCATCAAAATATGGCACCAGGGTCAGAAGCTGAATTTTCCTTTATATGCGTTTTTAAGATGGATCAGGTATTGTCTATAATTCAATAAGAATCAGGGATGTGCAAGGTCCAAAATGTCGGGGAGGGCTATTTTGTCTATACCCCCTTGCACATCCTTATAATAATCAACCTTTACATACAAAAACCCGATTCATTCATTCAGGTTCTCACCACTGCTCATCGCCATAATATCAATGAACCTTTTGTGGCCACTACTTGGTTCGGGACCATTATTTCACCCGAACTATATTAAACACATAACTGATCCATGTTATCAGTATTGGTGGCGAAATTTACTCTTCATAAGCAACTGGTATCCGACTAACGAACAGGTAATTTAATTATTGAATTGTTAATGGATAAAATGAGAATGACCTTGGTCTTGAATATTTCAGTGCATGATTCACACCTGGTATATGAGCGCTGACTTCCAGTTCTATATAATGTCGTTCTTCTTAATAAAATTAGCCATTCATGACATCAATAAATGCATACTAACCACATCATTCTTAACTGTACTGGGTGTTATCATTACAACATTGGTTGCCTTCTACAAACACTTGCCCCCGACCATTTTGTATCAAGCTGATATCGAGTTAGTTTTTTTGGTCTCAATTCTAAAATTAATTTTTTTTTTCATAAAATTAATGAGAATTTGATATTTTTTTCTATAGAGATATGGAAAACAATACGAGTTATATGCACTACAAGTCCTACAATCACATAACTACGTACTTTTTCGGCGCATTTGTCGCTTGTCTGCTATTGAAAAAAGAGAAATTTCATATCAATTATGTTTGTATTGAAAGGAATTTTTTGTGAATTTTTTTTCTTGAAATTGATTTTTATTTTGAATTTTTTTTCAATCAGTTTATTAAATGGTTCTTATGGTCGACCACTTTATTCGGCTCATTGTTCGTCGTATTCTTCACATATGTCTGGACAGCACTGGAGTGGGAATACACTCGATTGGGTGCCTCACTATATTTTGGCACACATCGATTTATATGGGCCTCTGGCCTGGCCTGGATTGCTTTTAACTGTGCTCAGAATAAAGGAGGTAACAATTGATTTTCATCTTGATCATTGTATATTTTGTTGTTGAGTACTTTTTTTTGATCAATTGTGTTATAGGAATCGTAAACACAATCCTGTCGTCCAATGTATTCAAGCTATTATCTCGTCTGACATTCTCCATATATATGTCACATATGCTCATCATTTGGTTCAACTTTTTCCGCACAAAACACTTGCTTTCGTCGACACACTATGACTTCGTATGTCTAACAGACTGTATATCATACGTGACAAGAGATTGCGTTATAACTAGACTCTGAAAAACTCGTCTTGGTCCTGGTTTTTCCTGTCTTGGCTTAGGATGGGACAGGAAAAGGCAAATGTTTAGTTTCTATAGGGATAGACCAAGACCAGACAGGACCTGGAATGGACAGACAGGACGGGAAGACAAATTCGGCTTCCAGGCCAGACCAGGACAAAACTGGACAGGGTTGAATTTTTTTGTCTTTTCAGAGTCTTTTCACTATCTTTTTTGAATGCGTCGGTGACTGTACAACAAAATTAGCAGAGATGACTTTATTGGGCAAAATAGTTACTGTTACTGAAATAGTCATCTCTGCAAATGAGCGCTTTTATTGTACAGTGCAGTCACCGACGCATTCAAACGGTTTATATAATGCAAACTCGTGTGAAGTATGATATCTTTAAAATTATTACTTAATTAATAAATAATTGGTTTGTATTTTGATAGCTCTTCACATCCACTGGTGTTTATGGCTTCACATTGGTATTGGCGTTCATCAACCATATAATATTCGAAGCACCGGTAGATAATCTGGTTAAGTATATACTCAGTGCAAACAGATATAGAGACAAGAATTCAAATGAAATCAATGGCAAAGTCGACAACAATTTTAATGAAAAGATAAATAAAAAATATCTGGATAATAAGGAAGCGAAATGAGCCTTGCTATTTATTAGTAAGTCTACTTTGAAATTTGAGCAAGATAAAATTGTAATTTTTTCTATAATTATAAGAACTTATTAATAATTATATTATTTTTTTTAATTACATTAAACCCAAAAATTATTGACATTTTTTTGAAAAAAATAATTCAATATTTTTCAGTAAATAATTATAATTCTGTAATAAATAATAAAATATTTAATAATCAATGTAACACTGGTCAATTTGATTTATCTTTACGGAAACAGTATTTTATTCTGATTAGTAAATGAACAAGGTTACAATGAACAGCCTATCAACTATGTAGTTGTATATAACTTAACAATTCAATTAAATGTTATTTTATAATATATTATACAGTATTAATTTTCAACAAACAAGGTCATAGATATGCACTCAAAAAGCCTAGAAAAAGGCTATTATTAATGTTATCTAACAATTGAGTGACAAATTGATTCAGGGATGTGAAGGGCGGAGGAGAAGGGCTAATACAGAAAATACAAACAGAAAATCAATTTTCTAATGAGTTTTTGAACCTTTGTGTTTATGCCCTGATGAAAAATAAAGACATATTTTAGGGAAACATTTGACCCTGGCGAAATAAATCGAAATCATTGCTTGCTCTCCTCATTGGACACCTTGTCTATCCCTTAATTGATTTGTGCATTAAATCTATTACTAATTATTCCTCAAGTATTGAATAAATTGTATTTTGTTTTACCCGACTATTTTAATTATACCATGGTGAACACTGCAGTTTTCATGATGCTAAACTTTGACAGTATATGTTCACTTTCTAATGATCCAGTTCACTGGTTGAAATTAACAAGCAATACCTGGTCTTTTTGACTTGTATTTCAATTGTAATATAAAACTAGAGAATAAAGTATTTGAAATCATTTGAGAATTATTTGATATAAGATCTCAGTATTCAGTGATACAGTACAGTACAGGACATACTATAAGTTATTTCGTTGTTATAAGGGGTAAAATTTGACAACAATATCAATTGAACATGGCAATATAGTTGGGGCTTATAAAAACGTATTTTGTACAAGGTTAATGCAGTGTTATGTCGCACTGCATGTTGTTTATTGAGTGATAATAATTTGCAAATTTCCCCTGTATAGTATAGCTTTGTTCAAGCTGATTTAAAGCCTTATAAAACCATCCAGTCCATCCTGCAACCTCACCAGCCTACCCCTAAGACAGGCCTCTACACCAGTCTATTCTGAAGGCGATATTTGCTCTGTCCTAGGCCTCGTTCCTATGGGTGACAATTTTCCCCAGCCTTCTCTTAAACCTTTCTTCAGCCTCTTTCCGGGACCACCCAGGTGGTTTGTGAGATACCTGACTAAACTATTTACCGTACTCATCTTTATTATACTTAAAGAGAAGTTATAGTAAAAAGATCCCTGACTATAACCAATAAGTGAACAGGCAAAATATTTTCACCGGTTATTCTTATAGCACTTATGGAATGCACTGTATATTAAATTAAAACCAATTTTTAAGATATTATTAAATATTAAAACTTAATTGTTATTCAAATGAACAGAAAATTATGTTTTATAGCAAAAGCCTGAAAGTTGTCGACAAAAATAAATCATTTCTTTTGGTTGTCTTCAGTGAGTATGCATTGATTTGATAACTGAAAGCATTAACACATCTCAGGTCTGGTCTCAGGTCTGAGTCTATTGGTGAGAACGAGTGATGCGATTCACGCAGAGATCCAATACTACCCTAACGTTAGCGACAATGAGTGCGGAATCGGAAG
>JAQIWA010001394.1:0-18751 GCA_034693305.1 Eueremaeus valkanovi | reverse complement strand
CCAAATCCGTTGAGTTTGACCCCCTCCCCTCAATTTTGGGAAAAATCCGCCATTTTACCCTCCCCTATACCCCCCCCCTAGCTTCGCCGAGTCTGGCGATCCCTAATTAAATATATATATAATTATTTTGTTTTTTGTAATAAAGTATTTTACAAAAACAAAATAATTATATATAAAAACAAATATCGTTTTCTTATCTGTCAAACGAATTGTTTCTTATATACGATTAGAGAGAATACAGAGAAATATTGAATGTGAGACAAATATAGTAACGATAGAACTATTCCCCTAAGATTTGATAGCATACCAGAGCTAAACAAATGATTTAATAAAATGTTTTCATTTGTAAAAATAATAGCAATACATAAATCCTATTGAGTTTATACGAGAATTTGTTGTCCCTTTGGCTGTATATTCGATGCCTTATTGTTCGGTTACTTAGCAATCGGTTTACTTATACAGAAAACTATATAAAAAGTTATAAAAATAAAAACAATCTTCAGATAATAGTAGAGGTATATGAAAGTTAAACTCATATATACTATAGTTTTGGAGGGAAAGGTATTATAAAAGACCCGAACCATTATAAACAGCCAATGTTCTGCTCTCATCTATTAGTCTAATAGTGAATATACTGTACAGACGTATAGAGTTGGCTATAAAATACTCCTTTGAATTATTTGCTAAAGGAATCGATTTTACTCGTAATATACAGAATATTCTTATATGTAATTTTGTATTGTATTGCATAACAACAACACATTTAAGTTTACTAAAAAAAATTCTGTTCAATACTAACATTTGTTTTATTTTCCGTCGAATATATCAATTTCAGAGCAAATGTAAGCAATAATATCAATGCAACTGAGAGTACAGTTCGAGATCTGATGTGTTTCTCTCTCTTTCCTGCCCGGAGGCTTTTCCCTGTTCTGCGGGGGTTTTCAACCCAACCAGGGACCCCTATATCACTCATTGGTACGATAGGGGGAATAGTGTCACAGTTTTAAGAGGATACACCTGAACCCTCCGTTTGCGCAACTCGTGGTTAAGTCACACAAACTCCCGAATTTTTTCGGCCCTCGGTCTGACAGCCCGCGGACAATCTTGCCCCTACCAGGCCCTCTTCAATCCATTCAACTGAAAAACAAGTTTTTCTGAAGAAAGAAAGAGCTGACCCAATCGGGGTTCGATCCCACTACCCAGTCACCATTTAAGATAGTACAACTGACGCCTTAAACCACAGCGCCAAACACCTGATGTGTTTCGGAGACGAAGAAGAAGTGAAATAAAACTTTTCTCTAATAAGAATATTCTCTAATAATAATAATTGAATTCTTTTGTTTCTGTAATATAACTATCGATTTATTTTAATAGCGAATGAAATAATTGTTTTTCGCATTTTTATTGCGTTTGTGTAATGCAATAAAAATTTTTGTTTCGCCAAAACTTTTAAGTACTTTCTTCTTGTGATTCAACTGCAAAACTGACACCGGAGTGAAACACTACCTGAGCTAAGATGTGCTGTTCCTGTTCGACCTGTGCCTGTTTTACCGTATTCTTTGCGTCTCTACTACTGGCCACGGTAATCATTAATTATAATTGGGGCGAAAGTCTGCAAGAGTATTTTAGGGATATTATCGATAATATGGAAGAAAAGTTTAAAATCTGAGTAATTTTTAAGTATAAATAGTTATTTAAAAAGTATATAAAATCAATATCTTTTGATAATATGAGCAAAAATTATCGAAATCTTTGTAAAAACCATTTTTATTCTGCGATTTGTATTGGATTTTATTATGACTTTTAAGGTTAGAATATATTCGTATTTTTGTTATTTATTTATTATTTGATTTTTATTTTCTTATAAGTTCTTCATATTATCAAAACGTTTTGACAGTTATTTTTAAATATATATTTGATTTTTATTTTGCTTATTCAAGAATATTCTTGAAATATATTTCTGTACACTTTTTGAACAGATAGTGACTGCGGGCTATTTGATAGTGAAGAAGAACCAGACGGAGAAATTCGTGTCAAGAGATTTCAAAAGAAAATTCTTTTCGATTTTCAACTTTTTGGGCAATTTTGCAAAAATATATATAAAACGATCGTTAGAGCGAACACGCAATCGAAAGGAACAAATCAGAGTCAAACAGAACATTGGACAGAGACCGCCGGTGCGACTCAGACCTGTCCAATGGATCGATTGATATGATGTACGACTGGATCTGTTGAATAGAAAACATCAAAAATCAAATCCTTTTTATATGACTAATGGATATGTTTTTTGAAAACTTTTATTAACTTTTTGTTACCTTTTTTGAGATACTCTTCTTATCTCTTTTCTGGAGGTAGCCAGGCTCATTCACTCCAAACTATATCAATACTTTGGTAGCTTATGCTATGTTACTTAATCACACCAAGTCCCTTATTCTGTATTTGAACCATAGAAAAAGTATAATTTGAACCAATTCATTATTTCTCAGGAAGTAATCCGGGTCCGTCCTTATACTATCATCTAAAATATTATTTTCCGTCCAAGCTCATTTTCGGGCTTACTTTAAAGCTATGTTTAAGCCTATCTGGTTATCAATAAATCGTAAACTTTTCTATAAGTATTTGAATTTAAGAATTACTTTATAAAAGACTTTTAGTTTAGAAACTCTAATGAATTATAAGTTAAGAAACTTTTTTTTGTTACTTTCATCGTTAGTTTTCTCCGCATTTTTTCTTATATTCTCTTCGTTTTACGGCATTTAAAAGACTTTTATGCCTCAGAGCTTATGACGAAAAAAAATAAATCATTAGATGTTTTGTCTTCTAATCATTTTAATTAAAACAAGACTTTATATTCATAGCACTTATTATCTCTCTGTATAATAAAATGCATAAATTATTTGTTAACATTTAATCAAAAAATTATGTTAAGTTAAATGTGTTTTTAACAAAAGCCGAGCTTAAAAATAATGATTAGTATAGAGCAAATTGAATTATCCTGATTAGTTCACTAGACTATGCTTGATTAAATTTGGTCTGGTCTAATGAACAATCACAAATAATTCAATGGACAGTTTGATAGCCATTGACTTGAATTTGTAGAAACAGTTCACCGAATGTCTGATTATATGAAAGGTCTAAAACTTAAGTATATTCTATGTGACAAATATCTCATCTCACTCTTGATTACCTTGATCAATTATGAAAATTCACAAATAGCTAATTGCAAATTAATTTCATAATACGTGTAATTTATCTCTTTTTCTACTTTTATATAATTTTTTTCTTAAAACCTATTAATATTCACTGTATTTATACGAATAATATACAGAATTCTGTATAAATAGAATAGAATTTTCATTTTTATACAATTTTTAATAAATTTCTATTCATTTATATTAATTAACAGCAAATAAAAGAAAACTAATTAATTCAATGTCTGTTTCATTTGAGTCTTCTTTGGTATTAAATTGTATTTCATTTTCCGATATATTTTTCATTAAATGTATTGAATTTTATTTTTATTTATTTTGGAATTTAAGTAAACATAAAATATATATTAATAATAACGATCGGAATTCTTCTTTTGTTATGAGTCAGATGTAGCCAAAAAATAACTTAATATGCAGGATGCACAAGGTTACTTTTGATTGGAGAGGGGGTAAATGGAAGAGGGTGGATTGACAAATGAAATATTAATGTTTCGATTATTGCTCAAAGTCTGGGATGTATTGAAATCTATTGAGACATCGAATTCTGTTCACATGTTTCTAATCCTTATTTATATTGAAAGATACCTGGAACATTCTTTATCAAGATAAAGTAAAACATTGCAGGATATATTTTTGCAATTTTATTTGTTTTCAGATATAGCTTGGTCATCCCTATTGTAATTAATATTTGAATTTGACTATAATTTACTCTATTATTAATATTCATCTCATCTGTATCTGAAAGGCTTTACTTTGAGTTCACAGAAAAGTGTTGGCACACATATGGGACCAATTGGAACTGGTACAATTGATAAATTATTTAGAGAGTAGTTATGTCTATTTCCTTTTGTTCAATACGTTAATTATAGTCGGGTTATATTCGTAATGTGAAAGTTCAGCTTTGATTAGTACTAATCAAACATTTATACGAAAAGTTTATTTAATGTTAACTTACTTTCATTTCGTATCGAAACTAAAAGTATTTTATTCTCTGAGAATGTAAATCAGATAACTGTGCAATACGTGCAGCACAGAAGGAGTTACACGAAGATGTTATCCCCAGTTCATTCATACCTAGGCCTTTGCTAAGAACTCCCACGCATTTGCATACCATTATTAACAGCATTAATGAAAATCAATTTTAATTTCGTTTCAATTCATATGTGAAAAGTGAATATTAATACGAAAGACACGATATTTTTGAATTAAAAATACAATTATTTAAATAGAGTTGAAATGAAAAAAAAGTATCGAATGTTTGGAAGAATAAAAGCATAAGAAATATAAGTCAAAAAACCGATAAGTTTTCATATATTGTAATAAATTATTTGTTAGAGTTTTAGTTACATTGTATTCAAAGTTGTATTGAACTCAACTGTGTATTATAATAATAGTATCCTGCTATATGTTGTTCGATTAGCATTCTATTCAATCTCTACTGTTTTAATCATTTATCAAAAAAATATATAGTTTTGTCTGAAATGATCGATAATAGAAATGTTTCATTAGAAGCAACGTTTGCTTTAATACTTAATGATATATTTGGTATATTTCATACATACCGTACATACAGTGCATACTAACGCCCACACAGTTCGCCAAAGACTGTTATCCTTCTATAAGAGCTGTTACTTCAGAAGGTATTATCAAAGTGTGGCTAAACTACTTCCTGACTCTGCACTGATTGGACAGAATCGGCTCAAAGAATAAAAGTAATGCCAAGAAACTCATGATTTTTTTCATTTTCTTTTCAATAAAAATAAGAATACAATTAAATGAGACTTAAGTTTAGAAATCATTTATATTTTGTACAAATCTTTTCAATTTCTTTTAGACCGCATTTCAATTGAGTTCAAAGCTTTTAGACTATTATTGAGCTTTAAATTATCCCAAATTAATAACGCTTTCAATGAATATCACCTCTGACTCAATAAAAAATTATCCTGAACATTTTGTGAATCTATAATGCAGGGCAGTTTAATGATAAATTAATCTTTTTGTTTGTGTCAGTAGTATTTTGTTTACAAAAAATTTTTTTTTTAATAATTTTTAACTTATTTTAATTACTCGAATGAAAAGTTCATTGTTTTCTGGCTTACTCTGAAGCGACAAAAAACAACATTCATTCAATTTATCATAAAAGAGGAGAATAAGTAGTAATTTGTATGAATGAGTATATATTAGAAAATCAATAATAATTAAAGAAAATATTTTAGTAATAATAATAATAAAGAAAACACTAATGCATTGCTACTCAATCCGAGTACTAATGCTTTTTATTCTTTTTGTCATTAAAGGCAAATATTATACTATTTCCTGAATTTCTCGGCTCTTTCTTATTCAGACTTATCTACAGAAAAATAATTTATTGTTTGGGAAGAAATATTTGTATATTATATCCATTAGCATTGAGATAATATAAGTATCCAGGGTGCATTCTGTGTATAGAATATTCTTTAGATAAAGGATGAAATATCCCAGAATTTACGACAATATTCTTGAATTTAAAGAATAAATCGATATTTTCTTCATTTAATTATTTTATTCAAATATTCTGTTATTTTTATAGAATATTCTGTAAAATAATTTTTCCAATAAGTATTGAATATTATTTAACATTTTATACACAAAATCTATTAATAACTATTAATATAAAGAAATTTGTTTTTTGATATTTTATCGGTTTTTTTACACCAGGTATACTTTGTTTCTCACATTGATTATTACATTGATTATTATTGAATTATTGTATATTCTATTATGCCTTGACATAAATATACATTAAAATACTAGCATGATTAATCGAGCAATGAATTACAGTCTTGTGCATAAAATAAACGTTGAACATATTGAAACAAGGTAACTGTGCGCAATGTAAAAATGATTGACGAGTCACATAAATCTAAGCATTTGTATTAATATAAATACTTTTTGTTACTTATTTCAAACATTGGCACAGATCACACACACAGTTAAACATATTTTGATACTAGCCGTCTCAATTATAAGCTAATTTTCTCAATGGAATCGATAGTTCTCAATCAACCTATAATACGGGTCCTTTATTATTTATACAATAATCTTATTTCAATTTTCGCAATCAACACAATTTATGCTTTAATAATAATTTATTGGCCAGCTATTTAATCTTGATAGAAAATATATTGATAAAACCTGATTTTGCATTAAAAAAATATATGGGTAATAAATATAATTGATTCTGAATAATATTAATTCTAAATTGTTATACATTATTAATATTTCAGATTTAAATTAGAAAATAATGTTTTATTTGTAAGACAATTGTAAGTCATATGAATGAAATCAATAATACAATCATTATTATAGTGGTGTGCAAACTGTCCGGGGATGGAACGGGGGTATATTTTTTCTTTTTTATCTTGCTTAATTTTCTTGAAGTCTACACAATACTATCTTATATGATGACTGATGAGGATGGCCTATCATGCAGTTCCATCATTACTACTTTTATTTTCTACTATACCGTCAAATAGAGAAATAATTAATTTAATTAAATATGATTTTAGATCTAATTTATATTAATATCGGTGTCTGAATACCTGTGCTAATGCAAGCTATGCTCAATTGAAGTAATAAAATGTTTGATTAGAAGAAATCTGATTTTTATAAAAAAAAATTAATGTTAGCCTCAATTCAATAGAAAGGGTCGATATTCTAGCGCACCTACACTTGTAGTAAAGTGCTGGTGAACAACATTACGACACATTTTTTTCTGTTCCATTGGTTACCGAAAAAAATTGCATTAATTTCTTTGCAATATATTCTTTCAAATGAGTCGATTCTTACATCAGATGAAGAAAATAATTACAAACTGTTGTTAGACTTAATTATATATAACTCGAAAACTGAATGAAATTATCGTCGAATATCTGTTGAACGCTATGTTTGGATGAATCAAAAGTAAAGAATTTTCATTTAATTGATTTGCTTTAAACTAAATTTCTTACTATTAATAGTTAGTTTTTGTATCAGTAATGAGAAGTTGTTGCGGAAGTTTCCTCACATTTCTGGTCGTCTTTTCCATATCGTTCGCAGCCGTAAGTAATTCAATACTTTTTTAAATAATATACAAAAAATCTATTAAAACAAAAAAAAAATAATTAATTGAGTGTTTGTATAATGAAATGAAATTTTTTTCATTATTTTCGTTCAAAACATAAGATAAAGAAAAACAAATGAAATTAATTAATCATATTTTACATTAAAAAAAATTCCATTACTTGACACATTTGTAACCAGAAATTCATCCAGGAGTTTTCTAAATTTGAACATATTAATACTTAAATTATTTTCTAATCCATTTGCGTTAAGGCCATAGCTGTGGCCGCAATCATATCCAGCATGGCTAATTATTGGTACAAAGACGAGGACAGAAAAAAACTATTTGGGATACTAAACATGCTGGGCATATTCACTAAAAGATCTATCAGTCGGCCAGACCTATGGGCCTCATTCCCACTCAACGAAGACCAGCCCATACACTCCGATTAGCCACCACTGAATTATTCTGAATTCAAATACTCTTCAAATTCTTATATAATTTCATTAAACAAATATAAAATGTGTTCAAACAAAAGCAATTAAATAAAAACAAAACTAATGACTCGTTATATCATTTATTTGTTTTAATCAAATTCTTTTAATTAATATTTTTCATTCGACGCGATCTTCAAAATAAATATTTTATATAAAATATCTTTAATTTCAGGTAAGAATCACAAAAATAATCCCAAAATAAATTATTAATTATTTTTAATCAATTTGCAAATTACTGTATAATTTCAAACCAGTTTTCATTATGAAATAAAGGTTCCTAGGGTAGCAAAGCTCAATTATACCTATAAAGTTCAAGGAACAAGTTTGTATAAAAAAGTTTCAAGGTATGCAATTTGTATTGTCTGAATAGTAAGGCTTTATTTTAGGCTTTATTAGATTTAAAAATTTCTTTATTTAATTTCGAAAATTCATATATTTTTTGAAAATATTAAAAAAAATTTATTAAAAACGTTTAAATTAAATGAATTCTTGAAGAATAAAATAAATTTTGAATTTTTTAGTATTTTCAATGAAATCTTATTTGAATTGGAATTGAACTCAATTTTGTTGAAGCCATTGATGGCCCAGAACTTCATTTATATCAATTCTGGACTCAAGCGACCGATTCATCATCGATGACAACAACTCATTGAGCATATTGTCTGTCACTTCTTCGAGATATCTATCATTAAAGTTGGCGAACAATGCAAAAGGTTTTATATCGAACACGAATTGGTTCGGATCTCCTCTCAGCAGAACCAACAGAAGTACTGCCAGATTATAGATATCGTCAGCCATCGAGTCGATGGACAGCCTATCGCCGGACGACAGCACACAAATCGGATTCCGTTTCGAACAAACTTTTGCCGAATTAGGGAACAGATTAGCGATTCCAGTGTCGGCCAGTTTGACATCGAATGGTATCTGATTATCGGTTTGCTATAAACCAAAAATAAAATTCAAAGAATGAGTCAAAAGAATAGATTAAACGAAGACTTATTGAGCGAACAGTAGTTTTATGAAAGAGAAGAATATTTTCGGGTTTTATGTTCTGATGCGAGACTTTGTAGACATTGTGCAGACACTGAACGGCTTCGCAAATATGTCTGAACCAAATGCGAGCCCAGTCCTCATCCAAGCCCTTCGGCTTTTGGCGAGAGATGAAGTCATTTAAATTCATTTCAGCCGTTTGTGTGAACAGAAATAATTTGTGAATCTCTTTGTCTTTACTCAAAGTTTTCAATACTTTCTCTATTCTAACGATTCTTTTGTTTTCTATTTTAACCAAATTATTGACTGATTTGTTGAAAATAGTTTTCAAACTCTTTCTATCGATTTCATTGATTTTGATCAGAAAGTTCTCATACTTTCTCACATCAATCACTTTGATTGCCATCGACTCGACTTTATGAGTGGCACGGGATGTGTGGTAAGCCTTATAGACAGTCCCGTAATAGCCGTTTCCGATCTCTTCTTTACGCAAATAAAATCCCAAATCATTTAACATTTTTATATCGCTTTCATTAATCAAAGCTTTAGTACTGTTTGTCCTCTTTTTGATATCAAGGTTGAACAGAGAGCCGAAGATAAATATCAACCAAAATAGAAGATTCAATACTAAATTGATTGCAATCACTTGCAAGGATCGAATGCCGATTCGTTTGATTACCCAATAAAAAGTTGACAGAATATTTTGAAAACTCATTACTAGAACTCTATTTGTGTTCAAATGTCTTATTTATCAATCGATATATTTATAACAGAATATAATATCAATAATCAGTTCAGTGTTTGAATTAATTATTTTATTTAACCGTTATTTTCATGAATTATGAATCAATTGACAGACATATGAATAAGTGTTCGAAACAATTGGGAATAGAGCGAGGGTCAGATTTATTACATTTAACAATGCAGGCAATTATAAGAAAATATTTTTGGATCCACATCACATAATAAACTGTACTGGTTATCATTTAAAACTATTCAAAAACATAATAAATGCAATAATATTCAGAATTTGAATGATTTTCTCAATTATTGCATTTAGTATTCATTCAATTTTTAATTTGTTCCCTGTTCACGTGTATCCTATATGTCTGTGCCTGCTCACATTTCAGATTAGGTTCACTTAAATAGTGTTAATTACAAAAATATTAACTTATTTTTAAACGCAATAATAAATGTGGACTTTCTGACTGAATAACTGAATTATACCTTTAAACTTATCAGCAAGCAGATTAGATAATGTCTAATCACTGGAATTTCATCTATATTTGAAAACATAATGAAATAATTAGTAATCAATGCTCTAATCATTGCCTACTTTCCCATACATTTAAGATAAGAGTCATAATTATAAAAAATAATTTCAATTAAATACTAATAAAAAATCTTTTTAACAGACAATACGAACAACAGTTTTATAATTGAATGAAAGGTAAGGGAAATCTGAGGGAAAAAAGTATAAAATCTATTCTTCGCATAACTGTATGCAAACTGAAGGCAAAAATCATAGGAAATATTGATTATACAAAACAGTTAATACTTGTGCAGAATATTCTCTATAATCTATTCTCCAGAATATTCTTCATATTCTTTAGATATGATAATCAATTGTTAGTATAGACTGAGTTCGGATAGCATTGGTCTATCAAAAAACACGTCATTGAATGGCACAGAGCCTGTCATCCCTGCGCTCGCATAAGTCGCACACTTATTCTTCTTCATTCAATTCAATGCTAACATTATTTCTGATACAAACAGTTAGATCTTTTTTGCAATAAGAAGTCGACCGCACATTCAGCATAGGAGCAGAGCCTGAAAAGGGCCCAACAGTACAGTTGTGCACAAGTATAAGGACTACATCAAATCCAATGGCCATCTCTTATATTTCAATATCAGGTATATTAATATTTTCTTATTCAACATAATTCTGTCGAAACTGATTGCCTGAAACATTTGTGAAGACATATATAAAAGAATAGTAGAAATCGTAAACTAAAATAAGTAAATAATTTAATTAATGCTTATATTTAGTCGTTTAGTGTAACTATAAATAGTGTCGACTGTACTATACATTTGTAACACTGTTATGGCGGCAGACAATAATACAGTCGTTCAGAATGTTTTGTAGATATTTTAGTCACACATTCGTATTGAAAGCAATGCTAATGTTGTCAACAAAAATATTATGACTAAACGTTTCTGCTTTTGGCGAAATACAAACCTCACGTCAAGTGAACGGCGATTGCGAGACAGGACTTGAATCCAGTCTTCAATTCAGTCTTACATTTGTTTTATGCAATTTGTTTGAACACATTTCGATCGCATTTTAATTGTTTTATTCAATTCTGGTCTCAGATCTGCTGCCACTGAATGAGACAATGAGTGAAGTCCTGTCCGACAATGTCAATGATCTGCCCTTTAAGTTGAGGTTCACGTCGACCCAGAAGTTGTGCAAAGAGATCACCAAGTTGATTGCCGATCGCTACGACATCTTAGACAAACTCACCACTGAGTACGAGACCATCGGCCAGCACAAGCACATCCTCGGTATGTATGCGCACATCTCTGTCCACCCAAAGCGCCCAAACAGTGGACACTTTGTGTTGGCTTTTGTTAAACATTTGATTATTTAAACAATTAATTGATTTTATGTTTATATGCATTGAATTGAAGGCAACATTAAGTCAGAGCTGCAGACGTGCAACGACTCACTGAAACAGTTGCGCTCTCTGTGCCAGTGCCAGAGCGATGACGACAAGATCGCTATCAATAAACAGTTGGCTAATAGTGAAGAACTGTTGACCAAATTGGAGACCAAATGTGCGACCATTCAGACGGTTAAGTGCGTCGACGTTGAGGTGAAACGATTGCCATCCAATTGGAGGGCAGCTATGCTCAAGATAGCCAGAGATAAGGCCAAGAAGGCCTTCAATGAGAGTGTCGGCGCCGGCGATCACGAGAATAAGGCCAACGATATCAGTGATAACGATAAGGACATGAATGAGAACAACGACAACGAGAATAATAAAGAGGAGAATAAAAGCGATGACAATAACGGTAAGCATTGATCGCATTATTAATGCTTT
The DNA here is from genome assembly GCA_034693305.1 of Eueremaeus valkanovi. NCBI lineage: Eukaryota > Metazoa > Arthropoda > Arachnida > Sarcoptiformes > Eremaeidae > Eueremaeus > Eueremaeus valkanovi. Next base: position 6,870 of record JAQIWA010001394.1, on the reverse strand, counting down.
CATTGATTTGTTGGCAAATAATCGTACGATTGGTTCAACTGTTTAGACGAAAACCAAATGAATGAGAATATGATCAGCAGTTCTGCGGCCGAAATGAACCATCAGTTTGAGATAGATTTGGAGCGAAAGATATACGAGACTCAAGTCGAGGAACTCATGCTTATGGTGCAGACCCTGATCATGAAGATCAAGACCATGAGAGCCAGAATCGATATCTCAAAGCAATTGATTAAAGTTGTGCTAAAAATGAAGAGAGAGTACGAGTCGGCCAACAGTAAGCTCAAGGAGTCGTTGGCCACTTGCCATTGCGCGGAGGCCGGCACTGATGAGGACTTGGAGTTCCAGAAGCGGATGGAAGAGAAGAAACGATTGGAGGAGACGGTCGACAGGATTAGCAGTGATTTGAAGTACTGGGAGGAACAGTACGCTATACTGAAGGAACCGAAGAAACCTATAAATGAAACCCCAAATGATGTGAAGCCAGAGATGAGTCACCCGACGCAGACCACTGTCATCGAAGTGGCCAATGAGCAGGAGATCCAGCACGAGATGATGCCGATCGCGTCGACCTCATCGCAACAGTCCTGTATGTTCGCCGGACAGTCACATTCGGGCCAACACAGCGGCGGACACTCACAGCACACTCAAGGTCTGCATTCGTATTATTATTATTTCAACATTTAATCGCTTTCTATGTCTGCATTCAATTGTATTGTTTTATAACTTATTTATCATTTCATTCAATACTTGTAATCATTTTTTATATTAATTATCAAATTATTGGTTAATTCACTCTTAAGTTCTTTTAATTACTTTTTGCGAACAAATATTGGAAATAATTATTTAACTGATTCTTAACCAATGATCTAAAGAAAAGTACAAAACAATAATTTTTTACTCAATTCTTGTCATAAAATGTCGAAAAATATTTATAATTTGTTTATAAATTAAATGCGAATAAGATTTCATGTCTTATGAATTGCTTTAACTGTCACTTCATTTGTATTAATTTTTATGCAATAAATCCTCAGAAATAGTGATTGACTTCAGAAGTAGTGCTCAAATAACCGATTGCTGTCTATGTATAGGTACGGCCAACCCTGCGGTCATATACCTGGAGGGACTGGTGGCTCATCAGCAGCCGACTTACATTCCGGCCGCTAATCTACACCAGCCCTTAGGCGTCTATCCGCACTCGTACTCCCTGGGCCACCATCCGCACCACCCGTACCATCAGGCGCCCGACGGCTCGATCCAAGTGTACAGCAGTGACATAGCATCACATCCCGGATATATCGCTTATCAATAGATAGTAATTCTTATTTGGATTATAACTAAAACTAATAATTAGTTTAATTAAACGTTTGTTTAAAACAATATTTAAATACAAATAAATTCCTTAAAAAGTTTTGGAATTATATATAATTATTAAATAATTTTCTTCTGTTTTATTCATTTGTTTGCCTTCTCTTCAAATGTAAGATTCATTTCATTTCTATTGATATTTGATATAAATTTTTTGATTTTTTTCCGATCATTTGATTTGTCTTACGTTTAGTTGATTTTGACTCAAATTTATGTAATTTTATTGCATTTCAGAATAAAATATAAACAATTATTCTATTAGTAAATGTCTGTTCATTTAGGCAATTGACTTATATCCGGGTTAAATGACTGCACGACTAAATATCAAAGGATATAATTCTTGACATTTGTTTGATTAGTCTTTAAAACCATTTATTATATGTCCGATGACTTGAATCTCATGTTTTTAGGTTAGTATTCCTAACGTTGAAAATATATATCAAGATCAAATAATGGTAGAGTTAGTGCTTATTTTAATAATTCTGATATATTATGCTTTTTCCCTGGATTAAAACTACTATGAAAAAAGAGTTGGGCAAAAATGATTATTCAATCCAAATGAGCTTATAATTCTAAGCATGCACCATTATTTTAGGATCCCGTATCTTTTTATTTTTGATAATTAAAAGGGTAAGTGCTTTATACAAAAATTATTTCGTTTCTATCGATAGGATGTGCCTGCTCAGGGAAGACAAGGGCTATTTTGGAAAGTCCTACTAAATCTAAATGAGTTACTAAATTCAAAGTCAACGGACTTTACCCCCAATTATTCACATTCAAGGGAAGAGATAGAAACCTCGTCAGAATAAGGCCACTAGGTTTTATGCAGGTGCTATTTTGACTACCCCTTTGCACATCCCTATTATGTTTCGAAGACTTATCGTCTTTATCTCTATTTATATGCAATCAAATCAATTCAAGTGATTATTATTCATATTTATCTGGAATTGTCTTAAAATATGCAGATATGAACACCTATTCACACTTTCAATAGATCCTAGTGCTGCTGCTGGTGTGTGCGATACTGTGTTTTCATCTATTATAGACAGCGGTGCAGAAGTGTGAAACCGAGTTTCACTATTCAAAACATTATAGCTTTCTATAAGCAATACATTCAGTGCTAATTATTTCCAGTCATATATGAAATATCACAAAAATAGAAATAGAGTTCAGTGGATAAGCAATGACTTTATTTAACAAACAATTATATCAAAGAGAATTCGTAATGAACTTTAGGATTGGGATTATCCTGTGATTGGGTCTCGATGTGAATTATGTATAGTAGGGATTGAGAGTTCAAAGATTTTATACTCCTCTGCTTATCAGTGATAAGTTATTTCTAACAGAAATGCATTATATTTTTTCACTAATTTCATTCAGATCATTGCGATTATAATTTTGCATTGGTGTCATTGAAAAACATGTAATCTTGCTAAACTGTACCTATAAAAATTTTTAAATTGAACAGATTTGTTTTATTTTATATAACTTGATACTATTTAAAAATAAGAAAAATTGGCAAGAAAAATAAATCGTCAAGGTCATTGTGAAATGATTTTATAGTTATGTTATCTAATATTAATTTGACCTGAAAGATTTTTAAACTATTCCTGATATTTCAAATTCATTGCTAGTTTATTATTAATTTACAATATTTTAACCTGGTATATTTTAATAACCAATTTTGTGTTACCGTAAATATAAATAATGAATTCAATTAGATTTCGGTTAATATTCTATTATTATCGCAAACTGTATATAAAATCTATTTCTCTAAAAGATTCAACAAATATATCAGGTTTGAATATTTCAGATCCCAATAGGCCGGAAGATAAATATAAACTTTTAGCATCCTGTTTGATATCTTGAAAAATTTTTAATCTTATAAACCATTTAAAAAAATATCATTAAAATCATGCCCACTAACCAGTGAGTATATTTCACCTTTTTCTAATCTAGCGCCATGAATTGTTCAAGGATATTTTCCATACATGAATTTTATCAAACCCACACTATCCTTCTTTCAAATAAGACCTGCTTCAATATTCTACTCCCTGTAGTTTTGGCGTAGTTTAAGATTCAATTGTGCGCCAGACATGAATCACACTGTATTTTAAAATGATATACTTAAATAAGCAATGTTGTTCAACTGTAATATAAATTTAAAATAATGATAAAAGTTGTCAAATAATCTATTGTATAGTTAACAAGAATTGACTTCATTGTCTGCAAAAGCATTTTTATCAGTCCGATGACTAAAGCTTAATTAAAGGGGACTTTAGCTCTGAAAGAAAAAACTGGTTTTGTTCTGAAATTTTAAAGCTTGTGAAGCACTGAAAGGAATTTTTTCAGTGAGAGCTAAAGTCCTCTTTTATTAATATTAAGCCTTAGTCATCCGACTGATACTAACGTTCGGTTCAGAGAAAGATATCGAGAAAAGTATTTTCTGGTATCTATTGTATTGGGTCTATGCTGTTAATATTGATTTTTATGCTAGTACACATAAAATTTACTATTTACTATAGATGTAACATTTCAATACTAATTGAAATTATCCTGATTAAAATTTAAAAAATTAACTATTTGAGGCTTACTCATAAAAAGCCGAATGTTTTTAATTGTTCTTGATGAATTTTGAAACTGGCTGTCCATACAATTAATATAATCTATATTTTAAACAAATTTTCATATTTAAGGTCAAAACAGTCGTTAAATGTTTGAATGGTTTACTTACAGAATATTCTCTTCACAATAGAGAATATTCTCTTCTCATTGATTATTGCGCTGAAAACCAGTTTAAGTTGCAATTCATTTATATGATTATCATTGCTCTCATTATTTATATGAAATTATTCTGTTTCTTGAAATCAATAACAATTAAATATTAAATAAAATATAAATTAATATTTGATAATTAAAGCACACATTAGTGGATATTATATTTTGATTATTATATTTAATATGCAATCAATTGTTTGCGAATGCGATTCAATGCTTAAACACATTATTTTATTGTAAATACTGTTCAAAACTTTATGTAATTTATTTGATTTATTAGTTATTTAACAAAATTTAAAAATGTTGTGAAATAAAAAATATTTAATATTTTTGAATATTTTTGGTAGAAGTAGCAAGGTTATAAACAGAACACTCAAAGCCAGTAGAAGCAAACAGAATTTTAATTGTTCCTATTTAAATAATTTAAATGAAATCCAATAATTATGTTCAATCAAAACATATATAAGAGTAAGAGAGGGACAAAAGTATGCGAGAGGAGTGCTGGGACAGCAGGCATACTAATGGTGTTAACCAATACTTGATGGAGACTTGTTCTGGGCATCTATACAAAGGCTAAGTATAAGCAATGTCTCATTTATGTCTACACATTTATAATGAATTCCATATAAAAAAAATTTCACAAGCATAAAAGTTTATCTCAAAAAGAATGTCAGTTCAGTTTATAAAATGTAGCAAAATTATGAATAGAAGTGAGACATTGCTTGTACTTCACATAAATGCAAATATATATCTCTCATGTGTTTAGCACATTGACACTAAAAATGTTATACTTTGAGTGAATTAAGTATATATGAGAAAACTGGATTTCTTAGCTTTTTCAACTTTCAACTTGGCCATTACTTACATAAAACCCGTAATCAATTTACCCACATCAGTCAAACAAACGTTTTTCTCAGAAATATTATTTTTTATTTTATATATTTTTATTGAAAATTATTTCATAATTAATAAATTCTATGCAAGACTTGTAATGATGTTTCTTTAATGATTCTTACGACACAAATATACTGGATCAATAATCTTAAAATACTGAAAAATATATAATCAGAGATAGGCAATGGGTCTGACGACAGGGGGGTTAGGCCAAAAATATTTGCCAAAAGGGGTGCAATGAATCACTTTTAAGGGCCAAAAGTACTCCATTTTCGAGTTTATTCCTCAAAAACATCGAAAAATAGAGAAGAAAGGGTAGGCCTCAGCCGAAATCACAGGGGTGCCCTACCTGTACTTCCATTGCCTATCACTGATATATAATGCAATCAATATTGGACTTAATTAACATCAAAAACTTCGTCATAAAATTAATTTGCTTATTGGGATAGAGAGCGAGAGAGAGATAGAGAGAGAATGAATTTGTTTTTGAATCTAATTTGTCAAAAATGTGCGTGAATTGAGTCAACAGTTTTTTTTGAAAAGTGTAAGTCAGGAGAACTTCAGCTGACAATTGAGTGCTTTTTATTGAAAACATTTGTGTGATTTGTTATTAATTATGTTCAATACATTTGGAGTGGCATTGAGTGCTAAGAACTTTACTTTTTGATCGCATTAAAAATAAACAAGTATAAATTGTCGTTCAATACCATAGTCTGAACGAAACAAACTCAAACAGTATTTGTGCTCCACTAATGCCTGTCCAGCTCGGCCTATTAATATTAATCTAACCATGGTTCAACCAATCTAAAGGATAGTTCAGGTAAAGCCAATGATTTGTTCTTAATATTTAATATAATACATAGTTTAATAATAGGGATGTGAAAGGGGGGTATAGACCAAATACCCCCCCTGAGTTTTGAAATTGACAAAATACCCCCTTGAGTTTTTGAAAAAAGCCGAGTTATACCGCAGTTAAGCTGTTTTCCTCATAGTTTAGGTACCCCCTCGACTCAAAACTCAGGAGGGGTATTTTGGCAAAAATACCCCCCCCCTGACTCGGCCGACCTTGCACATCCCTAGTTTAATAAGAAGAGTATTATGTCCCGGGCACATGTAAAGTTGATCTATTAAGTTGTTTAATATTAGGCATTACTGTAATTAAAACCTACAAAAATCAGAACCAAAATTAAAAATGAGCTGACATGGAGTAAAAATTTTAAATAAGCAAAACACTACCAGAATTGTTGACATTTATTTGTTTAGGAATTTCTCTGATTTTTAATATACTGTACTGTAGTTGTAATCCTGACTGACTGTATGACAAACACAAAGTCAACGATTTTACTTCAAAACAAGTAATAACAACATTAAGCCGATTGTTAGTATTGTTAGAGTTTTGTCGAACACTTAAGACATTTGAAAGAATAAGTGATAATTGCAGTCAATAAGTAAAAGTAAAGTCATTTCCAATAATACTGTTTCAATTATATATCAATTTATTTTCAATACACCTATGCCTTGATTTCCAATTTTTTTTAATTTTTTTTATTTATTTTTATTTGAAGTGAAGACAGAATTTATTACCAATATGTAAATGCAATGCAAATACATCTCGAGTAAAAAAACATATAATTTAATGCGTTCAGATATTCAACTGATGTAGTTCATTTATAGTGATTCTAAACTTTTATTAATTATTTCTATTGAATATTAATAATTAATTTCAATAATAGCTATAAGAGTATTGATTTTACGGCTACTGTACATCACATTTCTTTAATGTCATTATATGCCAGGAATAGACGGAGAGAGAGAGAGAGAGAGAGAGAGAGA
>JAQIWA010001393.1:0-18752 GCA_034693305.1 Eueremaeus valkanovi | reverse complement strand
ATGTTTATGATATAACTTGTGTAACAATTGTTACTAAAGAGAAATCAAATTTCGATTCATTTTAGACTTGGGCCTATATTGGTCAGAAATAGTTGTCCCATTCTGGACACCTACTACCCTCATAGCTTTGAAAATCGACTCAACACTGTGACACAAAGTGTAAAGATTTCTTTCTTACAATGAAAAAAACTTCGCCTAATGCTGACGTATAATCCCTAGTTTAGAATAAGTTATAAGCAGAAAATCAATAATACAGTACTAGTGTTGGTCGAGAAGGCAGTTATAGCTATATGTCCTTGATTTTAAAAAAATTTTCAAAAATCTACTAAGCTATTGTGCCGGTGACATACACCCACTTAACCACATAGGCCATTTCACCTGTCCCGGCCACTTATCTAAAATGAATTCAGATTCAGTCGTATTAAATAATTGAAAGCAAAGTTAAGTTTGAAAAGAATTTTAATGAAATGAATGAATTAAAAAAATTGCAACAAAAATAACAGCAAAAAAAATATTTAATGATTATATCGCTAACGAAAATCAAATGCGACTGAAATTAATCGAAAGAAAATTAGTGACAAATATTACATAATATGAATGTATGAGAGAATACATTATTATATAATTAATATATATTTGTTTTTTTTGTATAATTAGTTTTTCTGGTTTTTTATTCTTATGTATAATAATATATATATTTATAATCTATTTATATGTATAGCGAATAGACTTCTCTTCACTTAATATTTGAATTTAATTTACAATTATTTTCTGTCAATTAATTGAAACATTTTTTTCAACGTTTTATTCGATATAATGAGCAAAAAATGTTTGTATTTAATGGTAAAACAGATGAAACAAAGTTCTGATTCTTAGCTATGATTTGTAATACGAAAACCAATTTATAAATCAATACATATTCTGTATATTGATATCAATTATGTGTTAATGTTTGGCAGGAAATCGTAACTCAATTCTCATATCATTAGTAATTCAGTAAAGAATAAACAGATTTTAATTGTGTTTCTCATAAATGGTATGAAAAGATATGGAATTTTTTACACAAAAATATCATCTTTTTTATCATTCATTCATATATTTTCATTCATAAGCGTTGAAAACAAATGCGAAAATTCAATAAAAGTATAACTTTTTTACTACAAATCAAAAACTAATAATAAGAATAGGAATCAAATGTTATTAACATTAACTCCAGATTTGAATATAATTTGTGTTTTATTTCTTTTGGAATATTTTTGTTTTGAATATTTTTTAATCAATTTCTTGTAATTATAATAATTGATGAAAAAAATGAAACAATTTTTAAATAACAACTCAAAAGTTGTGCGTATTTTAGCAGCGCTACAGTCAGTCAAGTCTTTTATTGGGTTTTAATTTCTATTTGTTTTAATAGTATTTAACAATTAATAGCATTTGAATGAAAATAAAAGTTTATATAAACAGAAAAAAATAAACTAATTTTTAACCACAAAAAAGACATCAATTTATGTGTAAAACAGCTTTTTATTGAATTTAATCACATTTTCGACTTTAAATTCCTATACTTTTTAAACATAAACTTCAAAAACTAAAGTAAATTGATTTGATTTGCCATTCATTTCAATATTAATTATAAGAATATTTAAACTTTTTTTTCTATTAAAATACAATTATATCTAAAATATATTTATTTGTTTTGATATATAATTCAAAAAATAATTATCTATTTTAAGGCACATTCGGTGTAATAAAGATTATCTCAAATATATATATCAAAAAATATAATTCTCTTTTTGTCAATAATCAGAATAACTTTTTCCTCAAAACTTTTTAAAAATCTAAATAATCTATTCATTGATAAAAAGCTGTTTTAATCATAAAATTCTGGTCTATTTTGTAGCAAAAATTATAATTGAATTTAATATAAATAACTAATAATAATATCGAAGGTATTGACAGAACATTTGATTAGAATTAGTCGAACACATGGTTTGTATTGAATCAGATCTGAAGATCAGTAATAATAATAATAATAGTTTGAAAATAAAATTTTCTTTTTTTTGTTTTGTTTTCCATTATATCTAATATAATAAACGAAATTATTTTCTTACAATATATATTCAGTTTCTCTTTGCAAACGTAGCAAAAGATATATATTTTTCTGTATTTTTGTGTTATTTTTAAGGCATTTATCGAATTATTAGGATTTTTGAGGAAATAATCAAAACATAAAATAAAGACTTTCTTCGCATTCATATGAACAGAATCGGGAAAAAAATTGTCAAATATTTTGTTTTTTGTATTAATAAATGATTTTAAATATTATACATAATTTTGTACTACAAATAACAACTGTAGCGCTTCGTTAGGTCTAATGAAACGAAAAAAGCTATCAATTAATTGAAAAACAATTAAATTATTGTTTTATATCTAATAAGGAATCAGTGATTAAAACGGAAACAAATGTTTTTTCTCGAGAGTTAAACAGAGAGACAAACAAAACAGTAATGTCTAACAGAATATTCTGTAAAAACATCTTATATTCTCTATTGACTTAATTTATACTTTTGAGACACAATTAAACGCTTTCTATAACTTTTCACTTATACTCAAATATATTCACTGTTGAAATGAAACCTCAATTTGTTGATCAACTCATTTAAAACATTTCTAATCGAAACAAAAGACAGTTTTCGTCACAAAAGTTGTTTAACAAATAATTGAAATTTAATTTTTTCAACAAATAGTAGGCATTAATCGGTTTTATGGGAGTGTGAGAGACGAGAGACAAACAGAGAGTTAGTTTAAGTGTCAGAAGCCCTGAACCAGAATATAAGTAAAGCCAAAAGAATGATAAAGTGGTAAACGGTTTGAAATTTATATAAATATATTCGCAAAAATTAAAACTCATTTTCAATGAGATATTCACTCAGTTTTCGTGTGTGTATTGGCTCTCATCTCAGGTATAGCTCAAAGAATTCAGAAGAGAAGTCAAGAAATGAACAAAACATTTAACGGAATGTCAATTATATTATTATTTTTTCAAAATATTAAATAAAAATTATATTAAATATAAGTCTTGTATTTCGTGTGCAAATTGTTACTAACACTCGATTCTCGCAGAATATTCTCTCATTCATCGCATTGAACAGAAAAACAAAATTCAAATTTCATATCAATTACTAATTCTAAACACTTTTTTAGTCAATCAAATAGATTAGAAAAATATCTATTAGTCTTCAAAAATAACTATCAAAAGCTCTTATCATAAGTTCTATCGAGAGGTTTGAAAAAAATAATTGAAAACAAAATTCTATATAAAATTACATTCAGTTTACGTTCAGAACTATTCACATCATTAGTACAGTATTTAAAATAAGTTTTCCCACAGTTTTTCCTCAACTTTTTTGTCTCACTATTAGCTCAATATCTAAAATATCAAAATATAATCAATATTTTGATCGACCGAACAATCACTGCATTCAATAGAATATTCTTTTATAGAATTCTTATACTTCTGTTCATCACTTCATTCAGTGTTTATATTTGAAAACCCTATCACTTGTTTAGCCATACATTTCCATACATTCCTATCAAATGTTAATTATTTTTGTCAAAACATTGAATGAGTCCTAAAATAAGTCAAATATTATGTAATATTTTCGTGTATTTGTTTCGCATGTATTATGAGATGTAATCAGAAAAATAAAACGAAAAAATAATTTTACAAATATCTCAAAAAAAGAGGAGAAAAAAAATTACAATACATTAGAGAAGGGGTTAATAAATGGGAGTATATTTCACAAAATTAAAAATTATATAATAATATTCTTAATTATATTTGTTTTTTCTCTTAACGTCTATAATATACTTGTAATGAACGACAAAATAATAATAATAATAATAAATCAAAAAAAAATTAAAATTACAACAAAAATAATATATTTATATAGTATTTAATGAATGAATCGATTGAATGGATTGAAAATTAATTTTTTTCGCTTCAATTAATTCAATCAAAAATTATAAGAGTTTAGAAGCGCTTCGAAATCGGATGAACACAAGAAATAGAAATAAAAATATTATTTTCTTTACTATAATTAGAAGTCGATTAATATATTCCTCATAATTGTCGACAAAATATAATGAATTCTTATGAATAAAATTCTTGATTTTTCCGATGAAATAATTTGTTTAACATTTGTTTCGCTGATGATTGCGCTGAGAGTTCTTGTGGTGTGGATGTGGTGTCAGAGCTCTGGTATGGGTATACTCTCAGTGCGGATGACTTCAAAAAAAATATTATTATATTTATATTTATAACGACATCAATAATAACAATGAGTTTTATTATAACAAATGATTTAATCGATAATTATATGAATTATTATTTTTGTTTCCGATTTGTATTTCACTTCTCGTTTCCGATATATTCTTCCGAAACAGATATTTCCAAATAATTTCATCAAATAATATAATTTTTTCTTATTATTCATTCGGAAAAAGCAGTACTTTTTTCCGAACATAATATCGAAAATAGTATCTCGTCTTCAAATCAAAGGCCACTTTCATTCAAGTCTTAATGCTTTCCATAATTTAAAGCCAATTAAAGGCGAATAACATCTCATTCTAACAGTTGTCTCATCAGAATAGTCACAAAAAAATAATAAATCAAAAAAAAATTTAAATTCAAAACTATATAAACAGAAAAAGAAAACAAAAACAAAAACTAATTTTGCGGTCAAAAGACAATTGGCTTTAAAAATACAAAAAAGCATTTCATTCGGCAATAAATCGCTTCGAAAAAAATGGATTCAAAAAAATAATAGAATTAACAAAAAAAATATGAAAAAAAATTAATAATGAATTTGTAGATCATTTTTGTGTACAAACAAATTAAACAGTGATTATTCAACAGTGAATCCTAAATGAACTGGATGTTATTTCTTCTTAGCATGGAGCATTTCCATTAGTAATGTCTGCGTCGGTGCACTGCCGCCCATATGCTTGTAGTAGAGAAACTCTTCGCCCCGGAGGGTCAGCGCCCTGAGCTCGGGCACCTGTTGCATCAATTGGCCGAATTTGTCCTTAAGTAGCAAACAATTCAATTAGCAATCAGTCTATTGGTTAACAATTCAGGCAATTCTTACTGTGATTTGAGGGTAACAGTTGATCGTGTACTCTAACAGCGCCTGTTGGGTCTGTTCGTGTGCCTCCTGGACCAGTTTGAAGTTCGACAGACCTCTTACGTCTGTTCCAATCGAACCGATAGCAAAAATAGTTATAAATAATTAATTGTTTTGAAAATTAAGTATTTTATTCAGTTATTAACGAAAAAGTAATAAAAAGTCAATTAAATCGAAGAATTTTATCCGAAATTCAGTGCTTAATCTGAAGGAATGGGTTGTTAGGGTTGGATGGTTTGGGACTCGGATTCATACCTGGATTTAATAGGAGTAAGAATTTAAGACACATATAATCAATGGAATCCAATTTGAGTTCTGAGAGTCGAGTGGTAACGGAGTGCAACTGATCGGCCACTGAGGGCACACCCAATAGCGCCAGACATAATAAGTCAAACTTCTGGCCGTTGGGTAATGTGGTCTCATCGGGCAGACCGACGTGAAGGCGCTGATGGATGTGATCCAGTACTAACATATCACTCCACGCGTGCTGTAATAGCTTCATCTGGTCGTCCACCTGACGGTGCCATTGGTAAGGGAGAGAAAGCATAGGAAACATTGAATATCAGGTTTAGAATAATTATTTAAATATGTCTAACAATTATTTAATCATTATATGAAATGACATTCAAAACTGCTAATGATTTTTCTTAACGTATAATATATTCATAATTATCCGATAAAAACATTTTTGGCACTAAAAGTGAAAACTTATTATTTTTTTCTCTCTTTTATGGTTTCAAAAGCAAAGAAATCTTAAAATAATAATAAATATGAAAATTAATTATAAATTTTAAATATTGTGTAAGAATTTTATAATAAGTTATAATTATATAATTCAATAGACTTTATCTTTAATGGGAATTAAGTTTTAGGGAAAAAAACGATTAAAATCTTAAAATGAATAGAAAGAGATATTTTGATGAAATATATATAAAAGTAAAGAATTGTTTTCGGAATTCAAAAATATAATAAGTCTTTCAAATGATTTTAGTAATCGATTGTTTGGTTAAACTATTAAAACAATCTATTTTTTCAAACATATTATCAGATTTTTTTTCAAATTGATTGCGAAAAAGAAAAATTGTGTCAAAACCAAACATATCGTGTGATTATTGGAAAGTGATTTATAAACAGACAATTCGAGCATAAAAGTCGAGACACACAGAGAGAAGGCTCGAGACTATCTGTCAATTAGTCTATCACTAGATCTCACATGTCTTCATCCCAAGACATGTCTTCATTATATTTGAGTCTCAATGTTAGACAACAAACAAAAACAAAACAGACTTCAAAAAAACGTTTGGCTCGACTGAACGACTGAACCAAATAAGTTCATCCAAAGAATATCAGCAGAAAAGCAAATCATGTATGCTATCAGATCCGATGCATTCTGGTTCTGGTGCTCAACGTATAGGACGTACTTAATAATGTATATTAGGCTAAATAAAGATCTATCTGTTTGTTGTGAAGAAGAAAAAAAAAACAAAAAGTGTAGAGAAAAATAATCATTGAGTTCTCAGTGCAATAGCGAAAAAAGTAGGTCAGCTCAGAGTATTGCAAATCTCGAAAACTCAATTTTTGTCTCTCGTATATATTTTTCTCTCTCTTGACTCACACTCCCTGTGCTCAGCAATAGCTTTAATCGATGCACACATAAGAACTTGAAATACTTCTTGTGCTGAAAATAAAAAACAACTCTCGTGTGTAAGAGTAGAGCCCAATAGAGAATTGCGAAACAAAAGGAGAGAAAAATATTACTTTAGTTTTTTTTAAGTTAAAAACTATTTAAAATAAATTGCATTTCATATAGAAATCATATCAAAAGCTATAATAAAAACTAAACCAAAAGCGCGTTTAAGCGCTCAATAACTTTCTGGTTTCACCCGTTTTTACATATTTTATACTAAAATGCATTCAAAGACAAAATATTTTTGCAAATAATTTCAGTATGAAATCGGGTTTCGGATCAATCAATCAGAAGAAAAAAAATAATATGCAATACATAACTGAAATTTAGAAAAAAAATTATTATTCAAGCGCTGACACAATTGATTTGATTTTGAAAAAAACTTTTGTTAAACAAAATAAAGTGAAAAAAATGTATAACTCATTAAACAATTATAAAGCGAATTAAATTAAGTTAAACTAATTTGTTGTACAAAATATTTTATGAAAACCAAAAGTGCATTCAAATTAATAACTAATAATAATTTTCAAAGTTTAAGCTAATAATGAGAATATATTTCTAAATAATATTTTGCAAAAAAAAATTTCTACAATTAATGCATAAAAAATATTTGACTTTTATTTAAATTAGAGTTTATGTGAAATACTGTTTAAAAAGTCGATTTCACAATAACTGTCAGAAACAGACAGTGCTATTGTAGAGCACAGGCAGTAAAACGTAGGAAATTTACCGAAACAAATAAATAGAGAGAAATATATAACTAAATTAAAATATAAAAAAAATTGTAGGAATTGTAGGAAAAACATTAAAATGAATGAATGAATGCATAAATTAATCTAAAAAAACAATGAAAATCCCGATTTTAGGGGACAACACAAATATTGCAATCCCTGTGCAATAGGCAGTGAAAAAGCCTACTATTTCTAACATAGATTTTTATGAATTTACAATTAGAGTAATAAATTAAAACCTCATTTAAATTGAAATAAAGAGATGCAACAAAAAGAGAGCTAATATTTTAGCTACAAATATGCGATGAATAGAGTGAGTGAAACACTCTATTAGTTTTGCTAAAGAGAGGGAAGAAGTGCTGTGAGAGTTGAGAATAGCTATGAATACAATTGAATAGAGAATAGGATTTCAAATGTGTTTTGAATCGGGTTTCCAAAAACCAATGCATTTAATTAAATGGCTTTTATTTGACGTATATATGAGGCGCACATACACTCCCTCTCCCTATTTAACTACATTTCCAGTATATATGCGAATAAATACGTTGTATTGTTAGCACAACTTTCACTGATTGTGTGCTACTGACCCACTTTTCGGGGGCTCTCAAGCTATATAGCATTGCAATCATTTCTCATATATATATACTGTACCAACACATAACTGTGCTGTACATACTATACTGTATGTATACCTATGCTATCTATAACTTTCTCTTTCTTTTAAGCGCTAATAAGAACTCAATAAATAAAATAAATATAAATTAATAAATAATAATCCACTCCTTCTCTGCCATCACAACCGCATAACTTGAATAAACAATTTATTATTTAATGAATTATGTATTAAATATATCGCTATTTCTTTTCTAACATAAATAAAGTTATTATATAATAATCAGAAGAAAAGAGAGAGAAATATCAACAAAACAAATGCACAATTGAATTGAGATTTTGAAATATATTCGCTATTTTTTATACTCAACTTATAACTCAATTTATATATAACTTTCGAGATATGAGTTAATTAAATGAGAGAAAAGATAAACAAAACAAAAATTTAAGCGAAATATTTTGAAACCAAAATATTCTTAACTTTATTTTTATTTCGCTTTCACTGAAAATATTTTCATTTTATAACACATATAAAGATTGATTGAAAATTGGTTTACAGAATGAGAGTAAAAAAAGAGATCAAAGATAGCTATCGATAGGGAATGGGAGTGAGGATAGAGAAAAGTGGTTTATCTCCTGTGCTCTTCGATACTGGCATTCAATTAAATAACAGATAATTAATTGCTTTTATTAAATAAAACGATAACAAACATAAAAAAAAGTATTTCTAAATTAACTGATCTGAATGCCTGACCTATGACCTTATGCAACACAAGCTATCAATTATGGGAAACATAGAACACATTTATAATTAAAAACAGCGAAAAAATCTCATTCTATCACAAAAAGTGTAACAAAAAAGAAATTATTTCATAAAAAAAATCTATTCATCTGAAAGACAGAGAACAGAAAAAAAATTAAGTTATGAGAAGAGAATAATAAGAAATATTAATAATTTGATTAACAAAACAAAAGGAAATTTTGAGAATATAATCATAAGAATAACATAAATAAATATATCATATATTAATGAAATGGAGAGTAAAAGTGAGAAAATATCATATATTCAGAACACAGAGAGAGAGATAGACAGTGAGAGTAAGAGTAAAGTTAATGAAAAAATATTTTGGCCAACATTTATATCCAGGGGTTGTTAATGGAATTGAAAAGAGAGCGCCCGCAGGCATATCCGAGAGAGAGAGAGAGAGAGAGAGAGAGAGAGAGAGAGAGAGAGAGAGAGCAACATATATATAATTTTCGTGATTCGCAGTTTCACTTGACCTACATTTACAAAAATACTTATATAAATATATCTTAACTTATAATACATATCCAGATATATAATAGAGAAATAAATTGCAAATTCTAGTCAAGACTTAACACAAACAGACATAACATAACTATACAATTATACAACAGTTCGTAATTAGAGGAATGGGAATGAAAGAGGAAATGCATCGCCAGTTCCTTAACATATAAGCTATAATTCTTAACTATTCGACTATTTTTCTTATGAAAATATAATACAGTATAACAATAGACTGACTGTTCATATGCACTGCCATTACAGCTATGAATGTATTCATAATTAAAATTCAATTAATCAAAACCAAAGACAAAAAGTACTAAAAATATGAGACAATCCATCCTTAAGTGTATTGAAACCTACCTTAAGATCCTTGAAGAATATGCTATTGCGGGCCCAATCGACCTGTGCGAACAGGGACTGGTCGATCACTTTGCACATGAGTTCAAACAAGTCTACTTCGCACTGATTGTACGTTTGGTTCTGCAGTAATCCGAACAGTTGTGACTGCCATTCCTTGTCGTCGGGCGCCGACATCTGGAACTCGCGTATCAGTGCCGGGATCTTAGCGCCCGATCCAGTGGTCAGTTGGATGGCCGCCACGCCGGTGCTGATGGAACCGGTGGCAGTAGAGGGCGCACTCTCGTAGTGAAAGTGTGACCCGTTTTTCGGTGAGAGAGCATTGGGCGTACCAGCGCTGGCGGCACTGGCACCTGCACCGGGTCCGGCGGTCACCCATTTCATTAACTCAGAGGCGCCGACCGGCGAATGAATTGTAGCGGCAGTGGCGCCGGGAGGCGGAGGTCCTCCAGGCGTTTGGGCGTGCGTTGGCTGTGGTAGAGGCGGACCGGGTGGCCCGGGACCCACGAACTGGTGTGGTTGCTGACCGTGAGAATTGTTTAATGGCTGACCGGGAGAGGGAGACGAGTCGGGCGATGAGGTCGACGACGACAACTGAGGAATTTGTATCAGTTCTTGTTTGATGCCGTCGGCCGAGTATATGTGCGCTGTGGGCACCCCGTGCAGAGCTGCCAGGAAGTGAGAGCTCACCACTTCGCCGGGCGCGTGACCGCCGTGCCCGTGGTTCATGGCCGGCGGCTGCTGGCACTGGGGCCGAGTCAACTGCTTCTGGCGCATCAGCTGTAATCTGCGGGCTCTGTCCCTCTTATACATGGGTCCGAACTTATTCCTTCCGCCTCTCATGCGGTCCGCTCTGACAGCTGTTCCAGTGATGGCAACCGAGAAAAGGGGAACAAAAGAAAGTATTCATTAGTTTTTGTTTAATTCAATTCGATTCTTATGTCATATCATTTGCGCAATAATAACAACAATAATAGTAATAAAAAGCGATTCTCTTCAGTAAAATCACACATTCGTGTCAAGCAATTAGGACTTGTATGCAATATATCATGCAATTCAGCCATAAGGGTAGGTATGGGTAATGGCAACCACAGGCATCTAATGCCCGATTAGAGGGGACTCAGAGAGGAAAATAAGTGGGTATTGAAAAGGAGAGAATAATTTGGCGTAAAAAACATTTTTTATGTATCAATGCATTCAATATAATAGAGAGAGAAATGATATGAAGAATAAGAATAAATATAATGTAATGAATAGAAAATTCTATATTATATTTGAATATATTTTTTGTTCGACTTTTTCGACTTTACACTAAAGAACCTCTGATTCCAAAGTCAAATCCCAACCACTTATTCAACTCATCCCTTATATGAACGATCAGTCACTCAATTAGCTGTAATTTTTATCACATTTTCTTTGATTTATTTTGTTTTTATTTGTTTCTGTAAAATGTTTAACTATTTCTGCAATAAAAATGTTTTCTTTTTCGTTAAATTCTGAAGTTTTGCAAAATATTTTTAATCAATTAATAAGAATGTGAAGAAAAGAAAAAAAAATAAAAACAAAGACTAACTAAAAGATAAATTTAAATATTTTTTGGTTGAGTTTCATACTGTGTTTTGAATCGGAATTAAGAGCATTGAAGCGAATGTTAAGAATTCAAGAATTACTTTCCGTACTATCTGTTTATCGCGATTGAACTTTAAGTTCATTCAATAGATATTTATTGGAAATCTATTTGTTTTCTGTAATAATCGGAAAAATTTTTTTTATTCAAAAGAATTCACACATTTATTAAGAAAATAACAGAACATATCGATTGAATACAATTAGCGAAAACAAAATAAAAAAATAAGCGAAAAAAAGTGCAAAAAAATTACAAAATAATGGAAATTAGTTCACAATTAGATCTGATGTTTAATTATGCAATAAAACAGACAAAAGTAATAAAAACAAAATTTTGTCTTTTCAGTCACACTAACTAAACGGTAAGATTAATGGATAATAAGTAAGAAAATAGAGTATAATCTGACCGATAAATAAATAAAATAGTGAAATGAGATAATTAGGCATAAAATATAAGGGTTAGCACTAAAAGTCTAAGAGAGCTAAGAGTGGAGAAAAGGGATTGAATTTCCGTTGAGTGCAGAACAGCTAAAAAGCCAATTATATTGAGCGCTAAAATGTGCGCAAAAATAAGGTTTGGAGAGAAAAGAAATATTTTTTTCCACAAAAAAAATAGTAAAACAGAAAAATAAAACTAAAATAAAAGGACAAAAGGATAATAATAATAATGAAATTACTGTAACAGTGCAGTGAAAATGTATGTAACTGTATATCCGGTGCACTCGACAGTCAAAGTAACCGAAGCGCCTAAATGTAATGGTCTAATAGGAAAGGTATGGTATGGCCAATGGAGTGGGGTTTGGGTGAAATAGTTTTTGAATATTATAATAGCATTAGTAAAGCAAACATTAAAATAAAGCATAAAATTATAGTTAAATATATTGACTGAGAAAATGATAGAATATTCCGACACTTAATGTATGCTTTAATAATCTGCTCTCTATTCGTGTGTTTCCTAAGGAATGTGAATAATTTGAATGCAATGGAAATCAAATAAAAAAAGTCTTAATCGTTAACAATAGGAACAGAAGAAAAAGGGGTTTATAAGTGTTACGAACAAAATGTGTATTAAAAAAATTGTATTAAAATAGACAAAAGAATACTAAGAAGTAATATATTTTTCAAAAAACAGGATCACATGAATGCTACGAAAAAAAAACTTTGAAAAAAAGAAAAAAAACAGAAAATTTCTGATTAATTAACCACAAAAAGTGAGCACAAAGTAAAAAAAAGAATAGAAAAATATTAAAAGCCTTTTATAGTTCAAAAAGAAAATGAAAAATGTGTTGAAAATCAAAAAAATAAAATTAAAATCTAATTATAAGAGAAGTTATTATAAAATAAAAAGCTATACATAAGAGAGAGAAAAAGTGTTTTAATAAGTGGTTGTAATTAATTGCATAACCATTGATACGACTAATGAAATATCAAATATAAATATGTATACAATCTATAAGTATCTATAAATTTCATACTTATAAATACGAGTGCAAAAAAGGCAGGAGTGATAGCGCGCAGAGGAGAGAGAGAGGGAGAGAGCGAGAGTGGAATAGCAGTGTGTGTGCTAAGTGTGTGCACACATATAGCAATGGAAAGTATGTTTTTGAACATCGCGTTACTAAAAAAGAGAAAGTAGATCATTGGGGCTTTAACAGTGACCCACTAATCGAAAGTGAAAGTGAGAATGCGGGTCACATTTGCATTCTAAGTGGGTCATATACTAAATGCACTGTAAGCACTGGATAGGCATTGCTGCAGCACAGCTACTACAGTGTATAGCGAATGTACACTATGTATGCCTTAATTCCTAGCGCTCTCTAAATACGCTCTTAAACGCAATACACGACTACTGATATTGACTTCAATATTGGGAATTCGTGTTATTATTATATTTTTGTCATACGTTTCGGAATAAATAGGAGAGAAATATAAAGAGAATATAAATTATTATTATTATTATTATTACTTTCGTCTCTTGAATCAAAGCCCTAATTAATTATTCGGTTTTTGGATAACGGCTTGCATTCATCAATAAAATATTATTGGCTCTGATTATATGCACACACAAAAGAGCACAGGTAGGCAAAAGAAAACTACTGTTTAAATGGGAAAGGCATTGCATAAAATATGCTGCAGTAAAATATAGCCTAAAAATTACTGCTAAAACCACATTAATCGGAGTCACATATAAATTATATTTGGCCTACATTTACATTTCAATTAAGAGTAGAAATATATAGAAAGAGAGAGAAAATAAAATTACATAGAATTGTGTTCTATTGATAAATGACTTTTTCACTGATTGTGATTGTATTGAGCAGTCAATTAGAGACAAATATTTCACTATATTTTTGATAACAGATTTGTGGCATAAAAAATATTATTTATATATTATTTTTCTTTATTTTTTTTCTGTCTATTAATCTATTTATTACTAAAAAGTGTTTATTAATTAATATTTGGGACTAAAAAGATTGTAATCCCTTATAATGTAATCAACAGAAGAATTAGGAGAAGAAAATATTTACTTTCCTTTTGCTATAGTTTTTGCTAAAAACCTAAATATAAACATCAATAACAAACAAAACATATTTTGTTTGCTTTATATCTTTTGTAATGCAAATGAAAGGATAGATAAATAAAATAAGTTTTGATTTAGACTCGACTTTATTTATGACATAATATACAAAAAGGCATTGAATAGACGGCGAGAGAGAAAAACTCATGAATCGCATCAATGAGAAGACAATAAAAAAAATTGTGAGAAAACCCCAAACCTTAGGAACGACAGACCAGAACACAATAAAGAGAGAAAAAGTGATACAAAGACTGCAAATAAGATATACACAGAAAAAATGCATTAAACCACGGGTTGGTTATTGTCGGTTAGCTATACAAATGTGAGATTGCATTTCACACCACTTGAGTCAGACTATTCATATGAAAGCGAAAAAAATAGCCGAAAAAAACATAGTCTAAGACAAGAATAGAGAAAAATGAGAGAAAAGAAATGCAAAGAAAAAAAGTTGAAAAATAAAAATATGAAATGAGAGGAAAACATAGACTGAAAGTGAAATATAGAGGAAAACTGTTTATTTCGGATGCAATCAGAAAAATGTATACATTTTTTAAAAGCAAAACAACAGAAAAACAAAGTGTAAACTCGACTAAAAAAAAGTTGCAAAATATATATAAAAATAAATTCATTTACGCTATTCGTCATAAAACAGAGAAAATATTAATCAAAATTCAAGTCTAAAGAAGAGATAATAAAAATAAAATACTTTTAAAACCACAACAAAAGAATAGCAGAAAAAACATTGAAATAAATAGAGAGGAAAAAAGAAAAAAAAAGTATTATTTAAAAGCCATATAAATAAGTGTTTATTAAAAAAAATTCCTAAAATTAAATATAATAAACAGAAAAAAGTGGGAGAAATGTATGCATAAAACACACCAACGCTTCCATTATTAAAGCCCTATTGACTACCAGAACATAAATAAACATTTTTTTATTCAATATTTTTCAACAGAAAAATAGGAAAACAGAAAAAGCTTTTGAATTAAGAATAAATAAATTCAAAATAAAGAGTGAAAAACAATTTGAATAATCAAAAGGAAAGGCATAATAAAAGAGCGCAAAATAGCAATAGGATAATAGCGCGCACGACAAGTGCAATAGGGTATATGCAATGGAATGGTAGGGGAATCGTATGCATACCTTCCAACTTCATGCCGACGTCGAGGCACTTCTGGAAGCGACAAAACGGACATCTCTTGCGCTGCGATTTGTCGATATGACAGCTCCTGTCGGCCACACAGGTATACACTTTCTTGTTCTGAACCGTACGCTTGAAGAAGCCCTTACAGGACTCACAGGTGAGGAGGCCGTAGTGGTACCCGGATACTTTGTCGCCACACACCGGACACAGTTCCTCAATGCCCTCCTTCGTGTCGGGCGCGTCGTGTGGATGGGGCTGTCCGTATTCAATAAGTCCGCCGCCGCCTCCCGGACCCGACATGGAACCGGGTGGTCCACATATGGCCAGACTTAGTCCCGACTGGGCACTGGACGTGGGTACAGCTGGAATAAAGCAACCGGTATTGTCAATATGATAGGACATAGTAGTCATCATTTTCTCCAGTAGTGAACACTTTTTCCTATCGACGGCACCATTGGATTGGTTGCCGTTATAAGTGTGGAATTGCGGGGACTGGGATGGAAATGCCCCGCAATTCGGTTCGTAAGCTTTCGGCGAAAACACTTTTTCTGTTTATGTCTTCACTTGTGATCAAAAAATGTTTATTATAATTGAGTCGAATAATAAAAATCCGTTAATAAGCGAAAAAAAGTGCACAAAATATGTATAGATTTCTCTCAAAACAGCGTAAAAAACATTAAAATACAGTAAACTTCAAAATTCTTTATGAATTATGTGATTATAAATCCATATGAAAGAGGGGGTGAGAGAGAGAGCGAGAGAGTGTAGAGAGAGAAGTAGAAAGTTGTGGTACAGAGCGAATGCACAACCACTTTAACCCATTGCTAGTCCTAGGGATGGGTCCGTTTGCAGTGCACTTATCAATCAATACAACAGATTCATAGAATGTATCGATTCTTAACTTTAATTAAAGTCCGACTAAAGTAATAACAATTCATCTTTTTTTTTGCTCTCAAATATCAAACTTATATCTCATATCTCTGAACACATGATTATAATATACAGTCGTATACGAGAAGCACATATAAAATGTGTGTTAAGTTTAACTCTGACTTTGATTTACAAACATTTCCCACTTTTAAGGTTTGAGTAAAACTTGTAATTTATTTCTTTAGCATCCAATCAGAGTGACTAAAATTATTGCCACTTTTTCACTCTCTATACACTCTATACCAGTTATACTTGAAGTTTACTGTATGTTATGTTTGTGTGCGCTGTTCAACACCAGCGCCTCAATAGCGAGAGTAAAAGTATGTGAGAGAAAGTGAGACAACACTTGCGCTACAAGTGGTCTAAAGAGTAAACAATATTGCACTTCAATAGAAAGGACTGAACAGAAAAATGAATGTTATATCAGATCTAATCACAATTCAATTCACATAACTATTTAAAAAGCAGTCAAATAAACAATATTTCAAACATAAAAAAGTATATAAAATATATATTTAGTCCTTAAATAACTTTTTCAATACTAAAACTTCTTTTCAAACTTAACACAAAAAAAACTTTTCTATACATAAATAGCGTATAAATAAAAGTTTTTTTTAACATTCACTGCTATAATGTTTTAATAGTTGTGTACCCATTGAGGGGAACTGTGCGAAATGCACAGCACTGTCAGCACAGGGGTGTGTGAGTCCACATTTGGCATGTTTTAGCACAACATTAGGCAATAATCTGTTTACGCAAACGCAGTGCTTACACACAAAATGCAAAAGTGTGTGACCCAGACATACACTGGAGATATAAATATTGTTTAGCCTGGCTCAGAATAAGTATAAACATGATATTCCATAATAACAAACTGAATCAGAACTGGAATATAATATTCTTAATCAAAATTCTTAAACAAGAAAATGATTATTCAGATTAAGCCTTAAAATAAAGTGTAAATAACATTACATAGCATTAAGACATGCATTGCAAGCATTGCTACTTATTTTTCTATGTTATCGCTTGTTATGTATAAAACGAGTTGAGCTTATGCTGGAATAGAATTATATAAAAATAAGTACACATATAGTGAAAATGTATGTGTGCTCCAAAACTAAGTTGTTAGAGCACAGGCAGCTCATAAAAAAAAAGTAAAAGTCTGATCTTGAACCCAATACACACAAACACACATTCGGGAGAGCAGGAGAGGGAGAGAGTGTTTCGAATTGACCCACATTTTAAGCAATCCGTTATTATTGATGGAAAAAAGTATTTTTTAATTTTTCTGTTTTAAAAATATAATATTTGCGCAAATATTCTACTTTTAAAAAAACATTTTAATGTTTTATATCTTTGGCTTTGAATTAAAGCTGAAGTTATTTTTTTTATATTTTGTAGGAGTAGTGGAGGAAATGTATGATTAGAATCAGTGCTTATTTTAAACTTCAAATTATATATAAATTATATGCTTTTTCTGATCATTAATTACAAAAACTTATGTTCAGTAAAAAAGTATTTCTTCACTCTTTAGAGTCTATACTGAAAAGCGTTTAATACTGTTATCCAATGATAATTACAAACATTTTTCCGCACTTTCACAATAAAAACGCCAATTAATACACAAAGACTTGAAAAAAGTTTTTACATCCAAACCATCAGATATTCTATAAAATAGTTTACTTTCAAAAAAAAAATTAATTATATTTTGATTTAATTAAATCGATTTCATATATCGATAGCTTTTAGCTTAACATAAATATTATAAATAATTCTCATTTTGTATGTGAACTCATTTTTTTTCTCATTTATGGAAATAGTAATAAAAATATAGTTTTATTTAAAATACATATTCAAACAGTCAGAGCGATTGCACAGACATTCTTATGGCTAAACCGGAGATTATATATCGAGATTAGAGCCAACACTCGGGTGTGACTGACTGTCTATTTTCTGCTTTAGTTTTATTTGAATCAAGAATTTAATTGATTTATTGAATATGGCTTTTGAGAACACAATCCAAACCATTAAAGCAATAAAAAATTCTGAATTCATTTTTTCATTTTTATGTTTCGAAAATATTTTCGAAACAATTCAATTGAATTTTTAATTTTAAGCTTAATTTTGAAATTTTAAGCGCAAAGCCATAAATCTGCGCAAAAAAAAACTTATATTTTTATATGTTATCAAAAAAAATGTTTTCTCTATTAAAAAACAAATTATTATAATTGAGATTCAGTTATAATAAGATTCAAAAGAGAATTCTTATGGAAATCCCGGACTTTAGGGATAACTATATATAAAAAACATAATAATATACAGTATATGAAGAAAAAGAGTTAAGAAATAGCTTTCAAGCAATTCATCATAAGTTATCTTAAGATAAATTATTTTGATTTTTCAAACAGACAATGAGATTAACTGATGTTTTCGATTCGGAAAATAACAAAAAGAGAGAAAAGTTAGCGAAAAAAATATAAAAATGAATACTATTATCAAATGATGCGTACAGTCAGTACAGTAGGCGAAGAAAGTGTATGTATGAACTCGAGTCATAAGGATTATATGAGAGGATTATAATTGCAATCAATT
>JAQIWA010001392.1:0-18759 GCA_034693305.1 Eueremaeus valkanovi | reverse complement strand
CTCTATCGTCCCAGATAGAGGTAATCCAGGCCTAGACTTTGTGGAAGCGATACTTTGGTAGAAAAGATGAAGTGTAGCGCAGGTGAGAAATGCAAAAATGATAACCTATTGTGTGTCAGAACCGAGTCGTTTGCATAGGAAGTGATAATAACTACGATCTGATAGCAATCGCATTCATAGCCCACTTTATAAGTGTATATGTGTTTAGTATTTGTCATTCGAGTGAGTATTAGATTTTCGATTGAACTCAACTGAACCGGGTCTTTGGCCTTTGGTACGTATGAATGCATAGTTGAGCCAATCATAGCATACCAGTGACTCCGGGATTATTATAATTCCTGTCTCAGACCTAATGTTAAAAATTTGAAGCAAGAGATTAACATAAGTGTGCCAGGGCAGAGCAGGCATACTAATAGTGCCTACAAATACTTGATCGAGACTTGTTCTGGGCATTTATACAGTGACTTAAGTATAAGCAATGTCACTTTTGTGGGTAATTTTCCTACATTTTTATTCACGAACTCATATTAATTGTAAATAATTTGTTCACAAAAGTAAAAGTATTTACAAATGAATATGAGTTCAGTTTAAACTGCAGGCAAAATATGAATAGAAGTGAGACATTGCTTATAATTGACTCGGGTGAAAATATTTGTCTCATATGTTGAACTAATTGTCAACAAATAACTCTACTCTTGAGTATATTGGAAAACAGGTCATCTAATTTTTTTTCAACTTTTAACTTTACTAATACCGGTATTTACATAAACCCGTAATCAATATACCCAGGGTAACTTTTTATTAAAAATCGTCTACTCGTAACGTAATTTAACCGATTTTCTGCTGAAATGTATTTTTGATATAAAAATTGATGTATTGAATGTACTTGTGTAAAAAATTCTCGGCTTAACTCTCTTATATGGTACCAGGGTGTAATGAATAACTAAATAAAACCAAGAGTGATAAGAATTGGTTCTTTAGGGCCAACGTTAGTACCCGCGAGTATACGGATCCAAAAATTCTCTTCTTTAAGAAATACAAAGAATTCAATAGCTGTGGTCACTTAAACTTAAATATTTGTAGCAGGTACAAAATAGACCTGTATAGAGTCCAAGGCATACTTAAGCTGAACTGAAGGTCCACTTTATTTGTATTATTGGAATAGAAAATCAATTATCAGACATATAATGCTATAAAAGTGTATTTTTAGATAAAATATTCATTAATAACATTAATGTGTATTAACTTTAGATATTCTGATCCACAGAACAACATAACGGTTGCGAACTTGTAGTGCAATTGCAATGGAAGGCATGCAAACACACAACTTGTCTACTAATGAAATATAGGCTTATTATTAATAATGAGCACAGGATTTGGGTAAAGACCTAAACCTCTATACAAGTAATATCACAGGTATTACTGAAATTCTATTACTATTACTTCAGAGCTTTCGTTACACTTGAGCTGCGAATCCAGTAATGCATCAAAAATTCAATTATTTAAGAGCGGAGTTCATAATCAGTTTAAGCCTTCGCTGTACTGATCACTACTTCTGTAGTAGTAGTGTCTGTGTTGAGCAGATTTACATTTTTTCATTATTTAATCAAAATTTTAAAGCTTAGCACCAATAAAGGCGAGAAGATATGCGCAAGGTGGGCTCAAGGGTGACGAGGAAAAATAATCGACGTTTGGCTTACATTAATTGGAAAGCCCGAGGATTTTGGCTCGATTTGACCAGTTTCAATTATATTCTACTTTTAACCTTGTTTGACTCAATACAAGTAAATTGTATTGAAAGCACTCCATTCCAATCCAGGCTCAACTTTGATCTTAATATATTCAAACATAGAATGTTCAAGCTAATATTCTGCTTTGTTAGGAAAGCCACTTTTACCCTGGTCCATACCCTCTAAATTCGTCAAGCTTGCACATAATCGATAATTTATATGCCCATGCTGAATCTCTAATTCAAATTATATTTAACTCCAGGGCATAAATATTTTCTTTGAATAACATTAAAATTCGTCGAATTGACTGAAATTAAATGAAAATTCTTTGATTTGAAAATATTTATTTCAGTAGAGAATTGAATCACAAGTTAGTCAACAATCGGCTAATTTTGAAGAAATCAAAGCAAACAAAAGAACATTCAGTTTGTGAAAGAAAATAATAATTTTATAAAAAATAAATCGATATTTGAGTACAAGAGAGAGAAAAATATAAAGTTATCGAAGAGAACAAAATTAAACTTCACTCGAGTTTAGAATCAAAAATGTTATCAAAACTTATACTCTGTTTAATTCAAAAGCCATTGAGACGAACAGTTCAGTCAATATTGATATTAAAAAAAAAGTTAAGAAAAATATATATAAATTAAATAAAAAATGTTTGCTATAGTGTAGAGAGATTTATATTCTGGGTTGTATTGAATGTTGAGACAGCAATAAAAGTGCATATCATATAATAGCTGTTGTTTTTTGTCATTTTTATTAACAATTCCTAACTTTATATTCTATTAATAATTCATAAATCCATACAAAAAATGTCTGTTTGTCTCATATGAAAGACTACTTTATACAGTATATACTGTAATATAATATTTGTATAAAAACATTATATGTTTAAAATAAATTCACTTATATTACATCTACAGTACATTTATAATATCGAATTCAAACGAATATATAATATAAATATACCAGTATAAATAATAAATGTGCATGTATATTTAGTTATACAGTACTCTACAGTAGACTGACTAGTTGTGAGTAGAAGAAAATTGAATAAACCTCTCAAATCAAAAGTTATGACAAATTACACAATCGATGCACTTATTTGAGGCTAACCTTATTTATAAATCATTGATCACTCATCCAGTTATGCTCAGTACCAATGAGTAGAGTTCATAATTAATTATAACTTAGAGAAATAAATGAACCGGAACTGCGAAATATATTGGCTTTTAATTAATTATTAATTATAGACATATTTTTAAAGTTATTTAAAACATTTGCTGTTCTTATAGCGGGCTTTGGCTGTAATAGCCTGAGACGAGTGATGTGTACCTACAGTAGAGTAGAGTAGAGTAGAGTAGAGTGAGTACAGTCATACAGTCAATACAGTAGAGTGAATAGAGAGATGAATAGCGAGTGTAATGTGTGTGCAATGATTGCAATGTAATACTAATGACATGTTTTCTCTTCGTCTTTCACAGCCATTACCTAAACATAAGACAACATTAGAGTTGAAATCATTTTAATTGAAATTTAAAACATATTTATATAATAACTACAACTAATATCCGCCCATTATTTATAGGATTATCGATAATATTCGTAAGTATTATATGATTTTCAATAAGATTTGTGTTTAAACTGATTATTCAATCAATAAAATAATCGATTTGTGAACATAAGAGTCAAACAAATCAAACAAATTATCACTTTTTTCGTAAACTATTTTCGCATTTCATTTAAAGCCTATTTTTAATTGAATTTTATTTCGATTTTTGCATTAATTATTGTTTTTCTGTTTCATAATAATGAGTGAAATGAACACAAATGAAGCAAATAATGAAAATAATGGACAACAGAGACAGCAAAACAGTATTTGCAATGATTTCACTCAAAATCAGACCAAAACTGAGGATAATCTGAATAATAGTAATAATAATGTAATTAATGATAATTTAACTAAAAATGTGAGTAATATTGAAAATAATTGTAATAACGATACGTCGGATCAGTTGACAGACGATAATGTGAGTGAAGAACAAAGTAATGAAGTCTCGAGTGATGTCTCCAATCCTGTTATTAGCGATGAATCGGTTGAACAGAAATTGACACCAAATGAGACAAAAACGGAATCAGATTTAGAAAAGAGTAGAAATGAGTCCAAGAATGACAGCATTGATACCGAAGAGGAATATGAATTGAAGATCACTTGCATTCCCGGCGGAGCTCAACAGATAATCACTGACGAAGACATCACTCATGAAATCGATTTAAATGATGACAAAGAAGAGACAAATGAGACAAACGATGAGACAATTAATACGGAAAGTGAAGACAAAACTGAAGTCGAAAGTGATGTCAAAAATGAAGACAAGATTGAAGTCGAAAGTGATGTCAAAAATGAAGACAAGACTGAAGTAGAAAGTGATGTCAAAAATGAAGACAAGACTGAAGTCGAAAGTGATGTCAAAAATGAAGACAAGACTGAAGTCGAAAGTGATGTAAAAAATGAAGTGAAAAGTGAAGATAAGACTGAACTCGAAAGCAGTGATAATAAGAAAGTTATTGACAAAAGTGAAGATCAAAAGAGTGAGCAAAACGTGGATAAAACAAGTGATGGTTTGAATCCTTTTACAGAAGAGTCTGAAGAAGAAAATGTTGAGAAAGGGGTCGAAACGAATCCATTCGCAGAAGAATCTGATGAGACGTTAGAAGAATCTAATAATGAATCGAAAGCAACAAAAGTGAGTGAAATGTCTACCGATTCGGATGTGACTCAAAAAGGCGTTGAATCGACTGCCGATTCAAATGAAACCAAAAGTGAAAAGACGTCCGAATCGGTAGACTCTCCGACGAAGAGTCCATCGAAGGGTGAAATTCCAAGTGATTTAAAGGAAGTGATAAACGATAGCAGTATTTCAGACGAAGTGAAGTTCGGTTTACTTTGCGCTAAAATAATGTCAATCGTGGGCTCGACTGCGGCCGACAGCAGTGCCGACGCCAATGCAATCACTGATAATATTCTTCATTTGTTAATAACCGATGATTTGCAGCGAATAAGACGTCCGCAGACTTTGAGACTCTTTTTTCGGGATTACCTGAAACTGTTGCCATCGAAGGTCGTGGCGGAGATCCTCAGTGTTCTGATCGCCGTCTTTAAGAAATCGCTTTTGAACTTAGAGGCGGCCAAAGGCCTACTGTTGGACGCATTGACCCAAACCTTCCACTTCGATAATCTAATCAAACACTTCATTCGCGAAATCATTAATCTTCAGACGTCGTACAGCTGTGACGTCAAAGAGTTGAGAGCACTGTTACGACAGAGCGAAGACGACCCGAGACTTCTTCATTACGTACGGAACGCCAATCTCTTGCAGCGCAGTCGTCCGAACGCGTTCTTCGCCTTTCCCGGCTCTACCGGCTCTGTGTTAGCTCTGCCGCCGATCCAGAAGTGGCCGATTCAGAACGGCTGGACATTCATCACTTGGTTCCGTCTGGAGCCGAACCCAACCAACTCTCAGCCGTACCTGTATTTCTTCAGAACCAGCAAATCAGGTGTCGGCTATTCGGCGCACTTTACCGGTAATTGTCTTGTCTTGACGTCAATGAAGATCAAAGGCAAGGGCTTTCAGCACTGCATTCCATACGAGTTCTGTCCATTCAAATGGTTTCACTGCGCCATCACTTATGTGACCAAATGGAGAGGCGCTGAAGTGAAGGTCTATGTGAACGGCCAGATGACGGCCAACACAGAGATGGCGTGGAATGTGCAGACCAGTGACACGTTCGACAAGTGCTTCATCGGCGGCACCGCTGACCTCAATGAGTCGCATCTGCTGAGCGGTCAGTTGTCCTCAATCTACCTGTTCCACGAAGCACTCAATGCCAGTCAGATCTGTGCCATTCATCGGTTGGGGCCGTCATATATCGGACAATACCTTCACAGCAATGAAAGTCAAATCGATTTACCAATGCTTATGAAACGTGTATTATATGAGGAGAAGTTGAGTCCAGCCCTCATATCGTTGTACACACCGGTAGCAGTCGAGGGCGAGACTCTGTGCCTGCAATCGGCACCCAAAGGCAACGCCTCTTACTTCACATCTTCACCGCACGCGGCGCTGTTGGCTCAGACGGTGGCCATAAGAACGCAATCGATTAGTTCAACCCTACAGTCGATTGGAGGCATTCGCGCACTTTTACCACTTTTGCATAGGTTTACACACCGGTCGGACGCCGAGGCCTGCTCTACACTGATTGGGTTTATATGTGATTTGCTGGAGAGCTCTCCCCAATGGTTCGGCAACGAAGTCGTCCAATCGCACGGATTTGTTATTATTTCTTCACTTTTAGCCAAAAGTCCGCGAATTCTCATAAATGAGGAAACGCTGGAAATATTGTTGAACTTAACCAAAACCCTTATCAGTGCTTCATCGGGTGCCGACTCGTTGTTGTTGAAGCAGTTAATGGACAGTATTTTATTCAATTCTTCGCTTTGGGTTTACGTCGACTCTAAGCTTCAGTTGAGGTTATATTGTTATTTGGCCACAGAGTTCCTGAGCGGCACTAATGGTGCCAATAGCGGGAATTCTAGTAATACTTCCGGTGCTAATAGTGGTGGCACTGGTATTGTGTTCAGTGAAGTGAGACGTATCTCAACTGTATTACAATTATTACATTCCCTTAAATACTATTACTGGTTATCGGAGGAGAAGACCATTCAAGTGAAGGCCAGAGACCAGTCCTTACGGCCCAACAGAAACGAATTGCTTTCAATTCGCTCTTATATTCTTCTATTCATAAAACAGCTTATATTGAAAGGAAATGGCGTTCATTTGGATGAACTCCAGGCCATTCTTAACTACTTGACTACAGTCAACGAAGACGACAATGTGCTGGATGTCCTCCAAATGCTACAGTCCCTGATGTGCGAACACCCGGCCTCAATGATACCGGCCTTCGACGCCAAACATGGCGTCAAAACAGTCTTCAAACTAATCGATTCGACGAATGAAGAAATACGTATTCAAGCGCTCAAACTGTTGGGCTATTTCCTGAGCCGAAGCACTCAGAAGCGCAAGCAGGACGTGATGGGCCCCCACAACCTCTATATGCTTCTGTGCGAGCACTTAATCAAATTCACGCCTTTAAGGATCGATACCTACAATGCTTTGCACGAAATACTAACCGAGACAGCAATCGAGACCATCCGGGCCTCCAATTCCAATAACCCGAGTCTTCGGATCGAAAACCCAATGATTCTGAAAGTAATCGCAACTCTTCTGATCGAAGGCAAGAAAGAGGATCCGAACGAAAGCGACGACAAATCGAGTCCAGACATAAAGCGCTTATTTATAAGCGATTTGTGGAAACTGTTGGTAAACAACAGAGAGAACAGACGTCTTGTGCTCCAGATGTCAGTATGGCAGCACTGGCTCATAAACCTGATCGACCATCACATCGAAGTGACCAG
Source organism: Eueremaeus valkanovi (assembly GCA_034693305.1). Taxonomy (NCBI): domain Eukaryota; kingdom Metazoa; phylum Arthropoda; class Arachnida; order Sarcoptiformes; family Eremaeidae; genus Eueremaeus; species Eueremaeus valkanovi. The sequence continues at coordinate 11,550 of JAQIWA010001392.1, read as the reverse complement.
AGATCAGATTTTAGCCATTTTCCGGATACTTCTGTACCACGCGATCAAATACGAATACGGGGGTTGGAGGGTATGGATCGACACTCTGGCCATCATTCACGCAAAGGTCAGTCTCGACGAGTTCATGGCTCAGTTCGGCAGAGATAAGACCAGTAAAGGCAGTGATGGGTATAGAGTCGAGAGAAGACATTCGGGAGACTCGAGTACTGGAAGTAATTCACTGAAAGACGAATCGATTAAAGCGAACGAAACAAAAGTCCAAAAGAATGAAGAACTGAATCATACGAACCATAAGGAGCCGGAACTCAATGCTAATGAGACGTCCGATAAGTCGTCTGCTGTCAAGACAGCCGATAACGACGAAGAAGATGGCCGTCCGGAAGATGATCCCCGTCCTGAAGATGACCGCGAGTCGAGTGCAGTCCTGCCCGAAGTGACGCTTCCATCCGATGATAATAGAGATAAGACTAACGAAAGTTCAAAGAGTGATAAAAGTGCCAAAACTAGTGATACGGAAGGAGTGACTAAAGTCGATGAAAGCAATGGTAATAAAGAAGACAACGAAAGGGAAGACCCGAACGAAGAGGAAGACGAAGAACTGAAGGCTCAAAAGCGCGAGGCTTTCATCAGCACTATTAGTTCGATCGATACTCAATCAAAGTTATCCAATTCTGACCCCAAACTGTCCACTACTGTAGTTCCTGATGCCGCTCCCTCTCGAGGTAATCGGTTCGGTAGTCAGCGCCGAACTAATCCCCAAAAAGAGTTTTATTCATCACTACTATTAGGCCAAAAGCCTGCGCCCAAAGTGTCTGCAACGCCTGCCTTTCGCATACCTGAGTTCCGTTGGAGTCAATTACACCTAAAACTGTTGAATGACTTATTGTTTTCCGTCGAATGCGATCTTCAGATGTGGAGGAGTCAGAGCTCCGAATACAAGACAGAGTCGGGCTCTCAGCGCACCACTCAGTTGGACCAAATCCTTCAGCACTCGGAAAATCAGATATATATCGTAAACGCCATTCATTTAGTGTCCCAATTGAGTGATAATATAATCATAGCCGCCGGCGGACTATTGCCACTCTTAGCCGCGGCTACCGGTGGTAACAGTGCCGCTACTAATGTGGCCGCCGGTGGAGAGGGTTTGACTGCAATACAAGCGAATTCACTGCTGTATAGACTCGTGAATCTGATTGACATCTTATGCTTTGCCGCAACTCATGTCAACTTTGGAGAACTGGAGGCCGAGAAGAACATGTCTGCGGGCGGTATACTAAGGCAATGCCTGCGTCTGGTCTGTACGGTAGCCGTCAAGAACTGTCTGACTGTTCAGAAGCATATGGAAAGCGGTTTAACCAATGAAAACGAATTGGAATCGATTGAACTCAAAGACGACTTCAATGTCGGCACAAGTATTGCCGCCGCAGCCGAACTGTTCGGCATTGACTTCTCGTCGGATTCCAGCGATTTGGTCACGAATTTCAAAACAGACGGTTCGGATTCGGAATCGATTTCTACTTTCATTCCTCTACAGCCCCTTCCGATCAAAGATCCGACGCGTTTACTCCAGGAAATGGATGTAAACCGTTTGAGAGCATGTATTTATAGAGACGCCGACGCAGACACCCGTCAGTCCCAGTTCCTAGCGTTGGCTACACTTTATTTCATTTCCGTTCTAATGGTTTCCAAATATCGTGATATCATTGAACCGAAAAGCGGTTCACAAATGGCGGCCAAAGGGAGTCGTCGTAACTCTCAGGCCTCCAATGATAGTAACAATCAGTCGCCGACCGAACAAAACATCGACGCCGGAAGTCTGGATCCGTCGGAGATAATAAAGCCGATAGAACTTCCCAAAACACACGTCGACCCAAACATCGGCGAAAAACTAACCGCAAAACTGGAGACAACTCTTTCCAGTGTTTGTCCGCTTCTGAGAGAAATTATGTGCGATTTCGCTAACTTTCTCTCCAAAACACTTCTGGGTTCTCACGGCCAGGATTTGGTCAGCAAAGAAGCCGTTCGCACATTCCGTCGCCCGAACGCCAGTCCCGTAGAGTTAGTTATGCTGTTGTGCTCTCAGGAATGGCAGAACACACTCCAGAAGAACGCCGGACTGGCATTCATTGAACTCATAAATGAGGGCCGACTGTTGTCGCACGCGATGAAGGATCACATCGTTCGGGTGGCAATGGAGGCCGAGTTCATTCTGAACCGGTTGAGAGCGGATGACGTCTCAAAACACGAGACGTTCTCTCAATCGTGTTATGAGACCCACGAAAGCCGTTCACACGAGGAGTCACTCATTAATTCACTGATACTGTCGGCCAAACGGCGCGATTGGATGGTCTTCACCCGATTCAAAGAGAACCTGAAGCGCGGGCACAAAAAGCACTACAAACTCGACTCCTGGGAAGACGACGCCCGACGCAAACGGCGTTTCATTTGCGACCCGTTCGGTGTCGACCAAATGCCTGAGTCGTCTCAGACTGTGAGCTCCACTCATATTACAGGCGATGGAAGTGTTTGTGTCAAACCATCGAACGAACAATTGGATAGAGAGGAGGATTCGGACGATAAGACCAACGATGAAGTGATGGCCAATCCGTTAATAACACCCAAACAGACACTGAATTCCTCGCGCAGTGAAGACGACGAAAATGAGTTGTATTTATGGGAAAGCGAGGAATCGGCTCAAGAAAGTGATACGAACGCAGAGTTCAGTGGATCTGTTCTCTTCACAATCGACTGTTCCCTTATTTGGGGCATATATGCGATCGAAGGCATACTCCAGATCACAGCAAACGAACTGTTCTTTGAGGCGCACAGTAGTGAAGTTGAACTGAGCTCTGCTCTCAAATACGACAAGAAGTCGACCAAAACTGACAACACAGACAACATTATGAAGGGCTTGAGTGGCATCGGATCTAAGGGCCTGAAGGGATTCAAAGACTTGGATCTAATGGTTCTGCGTTACTGCGATCTCTTGACATACAACGGAAAGATACTTCTGAGCGAAATCCGGGCCATATTTACGCGAAGATTTCTATTACAACAGAACGCAATCGAAGTATTCTTAGCGCAGAGAACGTCAATTATGTTTGCATTCGTCGACTACGAGACCGTCAAAAAAGTCGTCAAATATCTGCCGCCCGTAGGGGTGGGCGTCAAGTATGGCATTCCTCAGTCGAGACGGGCGTCACTGATGTCACCGAAACAACTGTTCGCGGCTTCGAATATGACTCAGAAGTGGCAGAAGAGAGAGATCAGTAATTTTGAGTATTTAATGTTCCTGAACACCATTGCCGGCCGAACCTATCAGGACCTCAACCAATACCCGGTCTTCCCGTGGATTCTGACCAACTATGACAGCAATGAACTCGATTTGGCCCAACCGACCAACTTTAGAGACCTCTCCAAACCTATCGGTGCTCTGAATAGTGACCGAAGAGCTGAGTTCATAGAGCGGTACAACACGTGGGACAACAACAATAACGTCCCGGCCTTTCATTACGGCACACACTACTCGACCGCTGCCTTCACTCTCGGTTGGCTCATACGACTGCAGCCCTTCTACTCTACATACCTGGCCCTACAAGATGGCAGACTTGAAGACGAGACCCGACTGTTCACTTCGATCCGCGACTCATGGGTTGCATCACTAATGGGCGGACAACAGAACGTGAAAGAACTGATCCCTGAGTTCTTCTATTTGCCCGAAATCATGAATGCGAACCATGTCTTGGAAGACGTGGAACTACCCCTTTGGGCCGAATCGCCCGAACATTTTGTCCGTTTACATCGAATGGCGTTGGAGTCGGATCTGGTGTCGTGTCAACTGCACCAATGGATTGATCTGATCTTCGGTTATAAGCAAAGAGGACCGGAAGCGGTCAGAGCTGTCAATGTATTCTACTATTTGACATATGAAGGCAATACAGACCTGTCGGGTGTCAACGACCTGTCACTCAAGGAGGCCATAGAGTCACAGATCAGGCATTTCGGGCAAACGCCGAGTCAGCTCAGTTCAGAACCACATCCGCCCAGAAGTAGTGCATTACATGTGTCGCCACTGATGTTCTCGCCAGTCATGGACGAGGTCTGTATGTCCGTGAAGTTCCCGTTCAACGCAGCTGTCACTCACATCGCCTCCTGTGCCGCCCATAACGCTCAGGCGAACATAGCTTCACAGGTAGTGACCATTAACTCACATCAGCAGTACTTTCTGCACAAATGGAATACAAAGGAGTCGTCCGCTCCGTTCACAATGGATGCGGCGCTGGTGTCGCCCACATCGGCGATGAAGCGCCAACTGCTGGACACAACCAATCTGTGCACATCCCTCCCGTGCCACTACATCGTGACACTGGACGCCAAACACATAATAATGTGTCCTTTTTATGACAACTCTTTCCGCGTCTATTCGACCGAAACCGGAAAACTCAATCAAATCATTTACGGGCACAGAGGCATTGTTAGCTGTCTGGCCAGAAGCGAGTGCAATGTGGCCGCAGATTTCTATGTGGCCTCTGGTTCTCAAGACTGTTCGGTATTGTTGTGGACCTGGAATGCAAAATATGCTCAAATCGAAGGCAACGGCGCTTCCAATCTATCGAATCCTTTGCCAAAACTGACTCTTTGGGGACACGAGTCCACTATTATATCGCTTCTAATCAGCGCAGAGTTGGGACTTATAGTGAGTGCCAGTCGTAACACAATTCTGATCCATACGACAAGTCATGGCGAGTGTATCACAGAAATAGATATTAGAAAAAGAGGAGCTTTTAGTCCATTCAGAACCAGTAGTTATACCGATTCCAACAGTAGAGCTGATGAACAAATGGACGCAAGACCTGAGGGCGACATAAATGGTTTGTTTGACTATAATATCAAAACATTCTATAATTGATTAAACATTTGTTTTGTTCGCTTCAGAGGCCAACTTAGAGGCCTCGATGTTGGGAAAGGACGGGTCAAAGGCTATTAGGATCCAATCACATGACTCCAAAGCAGATCCCAAATACGAGACATCGAGTCTGGCGTCCAATGAAGTGAATACCGATTACTGTTCGGCGTTCGACGAAACCGATTATTTCATTAATAATCTGGTTATGTGTCGGGAATTGGGTTTTATTGTCGGAATAGCAATACCACAGACCAGTGACAGTGACTACGAAGAACTCGGCCGAAGCGGTTCTGCGCAGAAGCACTTGAAATCACCGAAACCGGATCGACAGCAGAATCAAAACGCACTGTTGTTTTCGTATAACTTGAGGTCAAAACTGATTAAATGCGTACAAATCGGCAACATTTCAATGGCCAGAGACCGGGACTCGACTCTACTGCAGACGACTCGTGACGGAGAGTACATAATAATGACAGAGAACGCGACGGCAGTCAAGATATTGAGAACATTTGATTTGACGCCACTGTATGCGCTCAACACCACAGAACTGGCCACCGCTTATGCGGGCGAACAGAATCGCATAAAATCCGTGACTTTGACTGACTTTAAGTACTTATTGGTTGGACTCGAAAACGGAAAACTGATTATATATAACATTGATTTCAATCGATGGCATCACGAGTACAGCAGCAGATATTAGTGCCTAAACTCTAGTCTTAGCTTTGGTTTCATATAAATTCAGTAATAATTAATATAATAATAATTAGAGCGAAATATTCCACTCTTTTCTTCTTCTTTCGCTATTTTTTCATTTGAGAGTTGAATTGAGTTTGAGTTGAGTTAACAATGACTTCTGATTTGTTGAATAATCGGTTTTTCAACAATTTTTTAATAACAATTGAAAGTCAATCGCCATTTGTTTCGGACTTTTCCGACAAAAACAGTTAAATTCCAGTGTTTTTCTGTGCGTTTTTGTGTGAGATCTTTGATTAAAAGACTGATTAATATTAGAAAAATCGTTTAATTTATTGAAATATTGTTTGAAAAATAAAAACTTTTAAATACATTATTATATAATATATAATAATATAATAAATATGAAAAACATTTCTCTAATAATTAGAGAGAACTGTCGGCAACGAAATGCAATTTTCTTTTATTAAATTACTTATAGTTTTAGATTCAAAGAGAATATTATTATTATTAATATTATTGTATTTATACAAAAAAAATGTTATTTAAATATTTAATAATCAGAATAATATTTTTTGGGATTAATTTTCTGTTTTTTATTATTTTTGGTGAATAACTGGGAATATGAGTCAAACAAATAACTAAATGAACTTAACTATAATTAATGACTATTTTAATCGATTTTTATTATTTATGTTCAATAACTGTAACATTCCTTTGAGAGAAATGATTGTAATTTTTAAGCAACAAAACAAACCATAAAAAACAGCAGTTTTTTCGTCCAATTAATTAAATAAAACTTTTAATTCTTTAAATCGTTTTTATTATTCATTTGTTTCTCTATTTTTTCAATAATTTTTTCGCCGATTTTTAGATAAGCTTTTGAAGACTTACTGTTCGGATGAGCCAATAGAAGGGGTCGACCGCTATCACAGCACTCTCTGATTTGGATGTCCAGAGGTATGTCTCCCAACAAATCTATATCCAGTTCTTCGGCCAACCGTTTGGCGCCATTTTCACCGAAAATATGCGATTCGTGTCCACACTTTTCACAGACAAATGAACTCATGTTTTGAATGATTCCCAAAACCGGAACTCCAGTCGTGGAGAACATCTTCGCTCCTCTGCGCGCATCCATCAGTGCTATGTCCTGTGGCGTCGACACTATCACAGCCCCAGTGATTGGGATGCTCTGTACGATTGAGAGTTGAGTATCACCTGTGCCGGGAGGCATGTCTATGAGGAGGTAGTCTAACGGTCCCCACTGGACACCGAACAGGAGCTTCTGTACGGCAGACATAACCATTAAACCCCTCCAAACGACAGCCGACTGTTCGTCGATCAGAAACCCCATTGAAATGCATTTTATGCCGAAATTAGTCATCGGTTTCATTAAGTTCTCTAAACATTTGAATAATTGATTAAATAAGAGATGCAATGCCTGTGCAGTTCATACCATACGTTTCGTGACCTCAGGTTCGCCTTTCAATGCCATCATTCGGGGAACAGACGGCCCGTAAACATCTGCGTCCAGTATTCCGATCTCAGAGGCCTTTGAATGAGATTTGGATTCAATTATCGATTAATTAAACAATAAATGAATGAATGATTGAATACTGGATTCAGTTGTCTCAGAGCTAATCCCAAATTGATTGTCGTCGAAGACTTGCCGACACCTCCTTTGGCCGATGCGATGACCAACACATTCCTGACGCCAGCGATTCCCAACTTTGTGGCCAAACCTCTGGAATGACATCCAATTAACTGTCGATAAAAAGATTTTATTCATTGATTCAAAAGAGTTTCAAACAATTGATTGCATAACAAAATAATACCAAAGAATTTGAATTTATAAACAAATTCAGAGCTATTTTGAACATATTTTTAATGACAACAAATGACAACAAATAAAAGGATTTAAAGATTAAAAGTCTTTTTGAACTTAAGTTTGTTTTGGATACAAATTGATTGACAAAAGCATTCAAAGCATTCATACATTCATTCATTGCATCATTGAATGCATTATTTGTGAAAACAGTGTAAACACAGAAAAACGTGTGAATCAAGTGATTCAATAGTGTTATGAAAATGTTGTCAAAACTGAAACTGAATTTGTTTTTAAAACATTTGATTAAAACAAATAAATTGAATATATTTTTCAGACATTTGAGTGCTATTAACGAAAATGTGAACCGAAATGAACGGAAGGAAATTAAATTAGTTCACAGGCCAGTCATGAGTCGGGAAATAGTGGAGGCTTTGCGGCCAAGAGATGGCCAGACATTCATCGACATGACATTCGGCTCAGGAGGTCATTCAAAGCATTTATTGGCCACCAATAAGAGGATTCGGATCTATGCTCTGGACAGGGATCCAATCGCTTACCAAAACGCTGTCGTTCTGTCGGAAAGCCGACTCTTAGCGGCCAATGGCCAACAAATTATACCTCTTTTGGGCCGATTCAGTGATTTCCCGAATTTAATGGCCAGACATAATGTGAGCCCCGATTCGGTGGACGGCGTTGTCATGGATTTGGGCACCTCTTCCATGCAATTCGATGACTCGCGAAGAGGTTTTGCATTGAGTAGTGACGGGCCGTTGGATATGCGAATGGATGGCCAGAGGTTTGAGTCGATGCCGACGGCCGCTGATGTGGTCAACACATTAAATGCCGAACAATTGGCCAAAATATTCAAAATCTATGGCGAAGAGAGGTATGCAATGAAAATAGCACAGACTATAGTCGACTCCAGGTTTATGCTCAAGAGGTTGTCGTCGACCACAGAATTGGCTAATCTGGTGGCCGGTGTCAGTGCGAACAGACAGGCGGTCGACAGACTGGGTCGGCCCCAGCACTCGGCCACAAAAGTGTTTCAAGCGCTCAGAATCTTCGTAAACAATGAGTTGAATGAATTGAATTACGGTTTGGAAAAAGTGAGGCATTTCTTGAAGACAACCAAAAATAGTGAATCCATTGACAGAAACGAATCAATCGATTCCAATGACATAAACGGTGGAGTCATTGCTGTCCTATCGTTCCACTCATTGGAGGACAGAATTGTGAAAAAGCACTTCACAGGCCTTGAGATGACTGAAGACTTGCAGTCAAAGCATTTCAGTTCATTAGAGAGTTCTTCAGAACAGGAAATAAACCAATTATTGGTTAAGAAATGGAAACAAATTAATAAACGCGTTATTCTTCCGACAGAAGAAGAAGTGATGATTAACCCCAGGAGCAGATCAGCTAAGTTACGGTTAGCCATACGTGTGCTCTGAAAATGTATAAATGAGTTGCAAATAAACGTCGAATTCATTCAATTATTTATAAATTTTTATTTTGCGTTAAAAAACATTTTTTATTTACAATTAGTTATAAATTAAATAAAAATATAAATAAAATATTTGTTTAGAAATCATTGATTCGTTCCGTTCTGTCGGTTATTAGCGCCGGAATAGAGGAGCGAATGGCTATCACTCGGAACAGAGAAGTCCTCCACTGTTTGGAAGCCTCTGTCGTCGACATTGTCTTTGAATGTAATCTTGTTTTCAATGTATTTACCAGTGATTACATCGACGACAGCGTTGGCCACAACACTGATCAGACCGGAAGTGGCGTAAATGCCACCGACTATTCCGCACAACCGGATCAGAAACATCCAAAGAGGGGTATACTCTTCGATCACTTTCACACAAATAGCGTCGATATCGTACTTGAAATATATTCCGGGCATTCCATGACTGCCGGAGTTGTGGTCAATCACTCGTTCGCTTTCAGTCGTCGAGTATTGATAGCTCTTTAGGGTCAGTGCAGAGGTCTGGACATCGGTTGACATTACTTTCAGATAATAGTTATATAATTGCGTCGCTATTACACCGAAACAGATATTAATAATAATTATTTGATTGAAAACATATAATGATTACAGAAATGAAAGCAGAAATCAATTGAATACTGGATTCTGTGGTCTTCTCCTCGCCTTCTAATGGGTTTATAATCGACGGAACGTATTCTCCGAACGAAAACCTTTCGATTCTATGACTAAAGTTATACTCTTTTTGACAGAAAAATAGCCAAATATTAATAATAAAGACATTTATAGTGAGTGTCAGACCAGACCTGATTCGCTTGTGAACAGAGATATGTGGGCGTGGCCTAAGGGCATCGGCAGGTGTTTGCCAACTGTTATGTGGAAGTTGCCTGACACTTTGTTCACTGTAAGTGTGCCGTACAGTCGACAGGCATCGGGAGGACCAGTGGGTGGGGTCTCGCGCGGCGGCAAATCGCGTCCGTATTTGCGTTGACTTAAAACGTCTTTTTTCCACAAAACCTCCCGAAGCGAGTGGTGTTCGTTACGCAAGTAGTTATTCACGTCTCGGATGACATTCCATTGAGACCTCTGGCCAACAGTCAGATCGAAATACGTGGGCTCTTCCACGAGTCGGCCGTAAGTGTAGGCGTTGTTAGTGTTGGTCGAGTCGAGGATATCGGCGCCAATGCCTGCGATATGAACAGGGAATCAATGAATGGATGGAAACAACAAGAAGTGAGACATCGATTGCTTACTCTCGCAGTCCATCGCAACAGTGATGTCGACATTCAGTTGTAGTTTACTATTGAATACAAATGTTTTAATCGTTTAAATCAAATAAATTCAATGCAATCAACGAAAGGCCAAACCTATCGAAGTCTGTGTCCACTGAATACAAGAACTTGACTTTCGATCGCAAATACACTGATATCTCGAATACGACTAATATTGTGATCAAAACATAACTCAATACCGAAACTGAAGAAGAGATCAAAAGAGAAATGAATTGAAAATAAATTATAGAAAAATAATTGAAGTGTTGGCCAAATGAAGACCTGTTCCGCCGGTTGTCGTCGTTTTGGTGAAGTTGTGATCGACTTTAGTGAAGGCATCGAAGTCTGCGATACTTCGATGACTGGACACTAATCGACGGATTAATGGCATTTCGATGAATACAAACCAATCGATTGATTAATGAATTAAGAGTTAAGTTAAGAATGAGTTGTATTTGTTGTGAACTGAAGTGAATCTCAGATTGAATTCAAATATTCACATAAAGTACGACAGAATTGAAGCGAACATTAATGAGAATATTCTGTGATTTTTGGAGAGAATAAAGAATCGAAAGAATTATGAATTGAATTAAGAATTAAAGATCTATTGAAGAGATAAAAGACGAAAATGAAAGGAAATATTGAAATAAATTATATTTTGAAAAATTTTAAAACTTATAATTTGGACAATAATTAGAAATAGGGAGACAGAGATGGTCATTACAAGATCAAGGGCATATAGAACCCAAAGAGATCAATGGGTGGGAGGGAATTGGGTTCGAATCAGTGGGCTTGTGGTGGTGGGCCAGAACCAGACAGAGTAGACAGAAATCAAATTCAAATGAGTGGACAATTGAGAGCAAACGGATCAGAAGTGCTCGTATGGACAGTTGGAAACTCTTTTAAAATAAAGAAATAACAATTCGTTTATTATATTCAGAATATATTTTTAGCGAATATACCTCTCATTCGGTTTAAACATTTGAATCAAACTATAGTTCAATGTCTTCAACATCTGATCTGATATAACATTTTAGACAAAGATTTCTAATTAAACGTTTCATTGATTTTATTTTCAACTTTTATTGAACACTAAATAAATCAAAAGTATTTCAATTCTATTGTAAATAATTAGAGAAAACAAGCACCAAGGTTATTACCAGCGAGTATACCTTGATAATATTTCGCTCTATTGGTGATTATCATTGGGTCGACTGGTATTCATAACTATTAATATACTGTAATAGACTGTACAGAACAGTAGTAACACTGCATTAGCTATACCAACAATGAGAACAATGACTAACGGTTTTTAAAAATTTTGATTTTCATAACTTTGAAACAATAAGCGAATTGTTGAAAAAAATTT